>CM060634.1:3317500-3535000 GCA_030578275.1 Meda fulgida | reverse complement strand
GGATACTGCTGCACTCAGTATACTGTATACTTGGATGCGTAACAATGAAGTAACATTTTTACAAGTTATTTATAAGGCCTGACATATCCAAGTAGGTGTGTGTACAGTATGCGTGTGTATGTTTATCCGTGTATTTGTGACACTGTGCACATGTGCGTGAATCTACAAAAGCTTCCTAGCGCTCTGCTGGCCTGGATGGTCTTATCTTGACTCTGTTTCCTACAAGATGTCATATGATGAAAGAAGAATTCACAGATGATCTTAGTGTGTGTTCTTGTGTTTCTCTCGTTGCTCAGTAGTTTTACTGAGACAGTCAGAAGTGCAGATCATTCAGAATCAGTTCAGCCTCACTCTTTCTCCATAACCTTGCTTCCTCGTCATAAATATTGTATTCAACTTTCAATTGATAATACTTTTACTAAACAGGAAGTTAAAATGTGTGTTTTTTTCTTAACTGATTGAGAAGTTCTGAACCTTCAGAAACATCCTGCACTATAAAAAGAAAATTGGATTTTTGAGTTTTTTCAACATTGTCTGTAGTAAAACTAATATATATGTACAGTAGTGGCCAAAAGTGACATCTGGAGGGCATTATTTGTTTTTAATGAACAGTCAAAATTTGAGCAAATATTTTATATATATTTTAAATATGAAGAAAGAACAAAACACTAAATTTAAGGTTAAGGTATTTATCTGACAAAATTATTTGGCAAAAAAAAGCAGCTGCAGGTTTTATTTTACTATGCATCATCAAAAAGCTCACAGGAAAAAGCATGCATTGACTAAAACATAATCAGTTATTACAATTTTACTGGTTCTCTCATGTTTTCGCATTCCTTCATGATTTCTTTGTTCACGATTTGGCCTGTTTCATTGCATTTTCACAAATAAAACAAATTACCAGTTAGCAATGCAAGCATTTATTAATTTGTTTTATTCAAAATAACTTTTCATTCTTACATATGGTTTTAAATGGCCCTTAACATTACACATTTTAATATATTATAAAATGTAATTTATTCCTGTGATCAAAGCTGAATTTTCAGCATCATTACTCCAGTCTTCAGTGTCACATGATCCTTCAGAAATCATTCTAATATGATGATTTGCTGCTCAAGAATAATTTCTGATTATTATAAATGTTGAAATCAGTTGTGCTGCTTAATATTATTGATGAAACTTTGATAAACAGTAAGTTCACTTCACATTTCAACAACATTTATTTGAACTAGAACTAGAAATCTTTTGTAAGTACCTCTTTAAAAGTAGTTATTGTCAATTTACTGACAATTTAATGCATCCTTGTTGAATAAAAATATTAATTTCTTTAAAAAAACCTTTTGAACGGTAGTGTTTGTTCAGACATCTGTTCGGTTATGGGGGAATATTTTTGTCCTAACATGTTTGCTGTCCAGTGTAACTGTATGAGAGGCAGGTTAAAGCTGAACAGTGATGAGACATCAGTGCTGGAGTCTCTGTGCTGTGTTTTTGTCAGTTTCAGCAGCGTTGACAGGGTGCTGCACCCTTGATTACTCTCTCGCGTGCCACAGCGGGCTTTAGATGAACCAGAAGCTCCATGTTTGAAGTCTTGGTCAAAGATGGTAGCCCGCTGATCTTGTAAATAGTACTGCGGATGATAAGCGTAATGGTGAGATAGCATTTGGCGTGCTCTATAAACGTCTCTTCGTTGCTGGCAGATGCTCCCATCACTTGTCTGTTAATAAGGCTGTCTTCAAAAGGAGCGTTGCACCAGAGGGTCAGAGGGACGGATCCATGGCCTTTCAGCTGAACAGAGACAAGGACTCTCCTCTTATGATCAAGCTGATTTATCATTTTATATGATTAAGGGGTTGCTTTATTTCTAGAATTTTATTTTAGGTTTTGGACATTTTACTAACTATAAGTAATTTTGCAACTACATGTCAACTAAGCATCAGGCCTGTTCGGTGGATCTGGCTCAGGAATCTGTTTGAGTTGGTTAATAAAGCAAAGTTGATTTGAATTCGTCGCTTTTGGTCCTCTCTGTTGCAAAACCTTATAGGAGTCATGGGAGTTTATATTGCCGCACAGGGACCGGTCCGTCAATATTTCTCTCTCAAATTAAGCTGATTAAAAAACATGGGGTGATGCGAATTATTCCGGCCCACCCACACTTTCATAGGCACACCCATCATCCAGTTTTTGCTTTCGCCACTGACTAAAATTAGTATTCATTTCTTCAAACAAACAAACAAAAAGAAACCACAAACCTTTGGATGTAGTATACTTTCATCAGCCACTTTGAAAGTTATACACCAAGTATGTCTGGAATATTTGCTATTGTTAGTCTATAAATGGGGGCTGCATGTCTATAGGCTCAGGACGCCATAGAAGTTGTGTGAGTTCGAGGGAGAACAAGAGTGAGGGTTTAAGACGATCTTAAGGTACGATTAGGGGTGTAGGTGTGAAGAAGGTCAGATAAGTATGAAGGGCCAAGATTATTGAGTGCCTTGTAAGAGGATTTTAAAATCAATACGGTATTTGGTGGGTCAATGCAAGTGTTGTAGTATAGGAGTAATATGTTTAGTTACAGGAGTTCTGGCAAAAATTTGTGCAGCTGAAGTTTGTAGAGAAGCTTCGAAGGAATTCTAGAAGAGTGGGACAATAATCAATGTGTGATGTCACTAAAGCATTAACAAGAATAGCAGTGCTCTTCAGTGAGAGGGCAGGATGAAGTTGATTAATATCACATATGTGAAAATATGCAGATCGAGTGACACTGTTTATATTTGCTTCATATGATAAAGTACTGTCAAAGATGACACACAAACTTTTAACCTGTTTAGACACTGACACTGGAAAATGATCAACATTCACAAAGGAAAAATTAAATTTAGCAAATTTGAACATACAAGAACAATTTCAGTTTAAATGTACTGTTAAGTTTGATAGGTTGGATGTAAACCAAGCTTTAATCTCAGCTAAGCAATCCGAGAGGATAGATAGAGGAAAAGTAGAAGTTGGTTTGGAGGACAGGTAAAGTTGGGTGTCATCGGCATAGCAATGAAATTTAATCAAAATTTCCTAAAAATATTACCAAGAGGCAGAAGTTAAATAATAAATAAGAGAGGGCCCAAAACGGAGCCCTGCTGAACACCAGTGTTCAGATGTATAATAATATATTGCATCATTTTGAGAAATATTTCAAACATTTTAATTTAATAAACTCATGCATCAAAGGGTGAAAGTTATTACCCACCAGCCACATAAAAGCTTTGCCGCTGACCACCAAAGATTTGTAACCTTTTTCTTTTTCTCACACCCTGAAATTCCTAAACATCTTAATCCAGTCAGTCACAGGTTAAATGTTAAAGCCACTTCTTTCTTTTGTTGTTGTTCAATCCACTGGCCAGTTCCCGTTAATCTCATAATCCACTAAAGGAAATTCCCACTAAATGAACAGAAGTTCTGTCACTTTCAGATAATTTAGTTGCAGTTTAACTTTAACTCTAACCGAACAAAGACCTCAACCTGACAGCGCACGGATTAAACAATCATCCATGCTCGGTGTCAAACATGTTTCTCTTAATCAAAAGAAATTTGGTGGTTATTATCCATTCAAAGTAGATTAGAGTATTGAATAAATGCTCAGAAATAAGTGGAAATAATTAGTTCTCTCACAGAGCATAGTGTTCATACTGAAATAATATTTTTAAATGTATAAACAATACAAAAAGCAATCCATTTTTGACATTATTGACCTTTATATTCAGTGTTTTAGAGGTAAAGTATGATTTGTATGTTTTAATTGAATCCAACCACATCTCATGACTGTAAAAGAGAGTGGTTTGAATCCTTTTTTAACCTTTTCTAAAGAACATCACTGATAAGACATGTCATTATCTGACTCTGTTTTCTTTAAATAGGACCTATTATACTTTTTTACATTTTCAGCTTTCTTGTAATGTTTCTGTTTGAGCATGAAAAATGTCTGCAAAGTTACAAAGAACAAAGTCAGAGTTATTCTTCTTTATATCAGCCTCACTGTTTCTGAACTCCCTGAAACGCCTCTATTGTAGTCTTGCGTTTTCTTCCAGGAATGAACATGTCTCACAATATTCCTCATTTTAATAATTCACGCACAAGGGCATACACAGAATAAAGGGGCGGGGCCTGGTTGAGTTACCTAGTAGTGTGTTGAAATGCACGGTTATGGTAAGGGGCGGGACATTTCCCAGATATTCTGAAAGTGATTGACCAATCACAACACACTGGTCCAGCTGACCAATCAGTGCACATTGTGCCCTTCAGAAGGAGGGGCTTCATAGAGAGGAACTAAACAGAGCGTTACTGACAGACTGGGAAGAGAGGAGCTGCAACAATGGAGAATATGGGAAAAATAAGGTGTTTTTTGAACATGCAAGCATGAAAACCTTTAGTAGAGCCCGAAAACAAAATCAAGACTTTGTAAAAGGGCATAATAGTTTTAAGTCTTCATAGTACTTCTGCAAAGATTCTTTCCTGTGTGTGATCATGGATATTTGTGAGTGGTTCTAATATGATCAAATAATAATAACATTAAGGAGTAGATTCATCACAATCATTTCTTGAATCAGAAAACACGCAGTTTGGAGTGTAATAGATATATGTAGGAAATATACTGGAGCTATTTATTTATTTTGATCATTGGGGTGGTTTTAGATTCATTCACAGAACATGAAAGTGTGCAGGTAAGTGGATGTTGCTGAAATATTGCCATTAGGCCGTCTCAGCGCAAGTCTGATTTAAATCAAAGCTTCTTTTACAGAGCTGTCGGCCACATGCACCGGCTTCTCTTCACCTCATGTGTAAATAAAGGTATTATATTTTGCAAGGGTTTGGGCTTTTAGGAGTGACGTAAGTAGTGCATTGAGCAGTGAAATGTCAGAACATAAATACTGTAAATCTGGCAATGAACTGTGTGCCTGAAAGAGTACAAATGGGCAAGGTGTGTGTTTGTGTGTGTTTGTGTTTTGAAAGCACTGCTTCAAATCTTTTGCGACTGTGCAATTGTGTATATTTGTGTCTAGTTGTGTGAAATTGAATTTAGTGTGTTTTGGCAGTTTTTAAAACAATTTCGGTGAAAATGTGATATTTTTACAAATAAATATTAAAATAGTTTGCTTTTTATTATGGTTGATTTTAAATGGTTATTAACAATGTTATCAATAATATTTTTTATAATTAATTAATTATTTATAATGCTATTTGAATTTTAATATTTTGCTCTTATTTATCTTTACTGTTAGATTACCTATGTATCTACACTACCGTTAAAATTTTTGTCAGTAAGATTTAAATGTATAACGCTTTTATTCACAAATGCATTCAATTGATTAAAAGTAACAGCCAAAAGTTGTATTTCAAATTAACTCTGTTCTTTTGAATCCTGAATATATATATACTTGTTCCAATGTAAAATGGCAGATGGTAACATGGACGGATAGAAGTTTAAGTGTGACATCCTGGATATGGAGAGGAATCTCTAATTGTCTGCTCATGGTAACGGTATTGTCTGTAAATGTCAAGCCTCTCATCATCCTTCAGCCGTCCAATTAACATCTCTCACTGCTCTCCTGCCTTTCCACTCAGCCAGCTCAGCATACTGTATATCCCACTCACAATACTGCGACTCAATGGCCTGTGATTGTGCCCTTTCAAACCACAGCGTCAATGACAGTCTCCAGATAGCTGAGTGTGTTCAGAAGGCCACTGTGTGTGTGTGTGTGTGTGTGTGTGTGTGTGTGTGTGTGTGTGTGTGTGTGTGTGTGTGTGTGGCATGAATGAATAGTGGAAACACACTGATAGATGTCATCTGCAGTTGGCACAACAGTATATCACTGATCTGATTAAAGTAATTTATCATTTACACAAAGATAGGATGCTATTCTCACTGCTGAATTTGCACTAAAAACACTACAACAGCATAAAAATGTTATATAATAGCAGTCTGTATGGCATGTTTCGAGATGTGACGTCAGCAGAGGTAAATAACAACTGGGTTTTGTTTCTGGGTTGTTCCTTAAAGCTGTCTTGTGGGCTGTTTTTAATGTGCTTTTAGTGTTCTTCCTCCTTTTTGTAGATTGACATCCTTTGTTCGCTGTGAACTGTTGATGTGTGGCAATAGCTACATGAGGAGTCAAAGGATTTGACTTCTGTGATAAAATAATAGAATACAGTTTTGGAACGATATGAGGATGAATAAATAGTGGCTCTTCATGTATGTACATTTTTGGGTGAATTATTGTTTTAAGCTAGCCAAACATCAAATTAAACCAAATAACTTTGATAATCTGAGCAATAACTATATTTCCTTTCCGGATCTGAAGTGTCCTTTTAAAAATATTGAAATTACCTTATAATAACCTCATTCCACATGCAGGGCAGATTTCTGTATGATTCAGTTGCTGGATTCTGTGCTTTCTTCTGGGAAGTGTCTGTGCTAATTTTCACTGATAGTATTTCTATTTGTGTGATAGGTATCAGTGTTAACCCTGTTTCGCTTGCATGAAGTATTTGTGCTTTCCAGAAGCGTTTTACTTCCCGCTCTTGTGTTGTCTGCTCCTGCTTCTTCTTTTTGACATCTTTCACAACTGTGTACGGTTTATTAAACATTGACTTCCAATTACACTTTACAATTAAATAAATACTGACCTGACATGGCAGCTCTCTCGACTGTGGATAACAGATGTGTTATGGATGTATTGTTTGGTTTTGCGTAGTATTTCCCAGCAGAGCTTGTATTGCCAGACCAGTGTCTCTTCTTGTTATGCTTAGCAGGATGTTTTTCCTCATTAGACAATTTGTATTGCCAATTTTAAATTATTGGAATGTGAATACAGCCCAATAACCCTCCATATTTTTGCAACCATCAACTTGTAATATTTATTTTATTCAGCAAAAGTGTTTGTTTTTAAAAAATGAAGGCAACTGTTTGCAATTCATTGACTTTAACCATGAAATCAAATTGGATCAGTTCTTGTTTTTTATGGAATATTGCAGTATTTACTATAAATAAATGATTTATCCATGCACATAATTTTTATTTATTTATGTGCATCATAATCTTTAAACAAAATAACTTCCCCATCCTCTTGCAGTGACATCTCCTCTGTTTGCTGTATTTAATGGCACGAGGGCGGGGCTACCTGTCACTTACATGAGATCCACCAATAGAAAACCACAACCATCCAATCAATTCCCAATGAACAAAATCAAGCCCGCCCTACATTTGTTCTTGAGAAGCCGTTTCACTCGGATACACAGATTCCATTTCATGCCTTTAAATGACTGAACTTAATGTTAAATGACATGTCATGAATTTGCCGTCATTGTAACAGCTTAGATTAATAATTTTAATTTAACATCTGTCACGGAACGCTTGTTGACGCCTCCTCCTGGTTTCACTCGATCCCTCTCTCCTGCATACTAGGACTTAATTTCCCTAATCATCTCATCACGCCTTCATCAGTCTCACCTGTGCACCCTCAGCTACCCTTTATCTGGACTGTTCTGTTCATTGTTACTTTGTGAAGTCTTGTTTTACCCACACTCTGTCTCTAGCTCGTTTTTTCGGATTGCTCAGTTGTTTTTGACTTGGACTTTGTACTAGTTTCTGAACCTTTGCTGCCTGCCCCTGACCTTTGCCTGTTTGACACACGCTTCTGGATTTGCCCTCATCTGTATTCTGAGTTTTATGTCAGCTCTTCTTTGTTGGCTTACCTGTGTTAATAAATTACTGCGAATGGATCCGACCGCCTCAGCCTCTTCGTCACAGAAGACTTCACCACAACAGGATCCAGCAGATTTCCTTCGACTGGCTTCAGAGGTATCCACTCAAGCGAGCGTTCTGGCTGCTCATCAGCAGCAGTTATTTAAATTGACGAATCTTACTGAGGAGCTCGTGAGATCAGTCCGGGCGCTATCCCCGCCGAGCGCGGCTGATAATCAAGCTCCGAGTCCAGCTGCACCTGCTCACGCTCCACCTGCCGTGAGTAACAATTCTAACCAACCTAAGTTATCCATGCCTGAGAAGTTTGATGGCTCACCCTCCACCTGTAAGGGATTTTTGTTGCAGTGCAGCTTGTATTTCAACCAACAGACTCAATCCTTCTCCACTGACGAGAGCCGCGTTTCCTTCATGTGTTCTTTACTCACTGGCCGGGCTCTGGAGTGGGCTACTGCATTCTGGTACGGAAATCAGCTCTCTTTCCCCTCTTATAATGAGTTTCTAACCCAATTTAGAGAGGTGTTTGAACATGCTGCGGGAGGGAAGGATCCGGGAGAATTACTGCTCACTTTACGCCAGGGGAATTCCACCGCAGCTGACTACACACTCTCGTTTCGGACCCTTGCAGCCCAAGCTGGGTGGGAGGAGGAACCTTTAAAGCTTCTGTATCGCAGGGGACTCAACCCGGACCTCCAGGGAGAGCTGGCGTGCCGCGACGACGGTAAATCTCTGAACCAAATTATGGAACTCGCCATCCGCCTCGACAACCTGATTCGCACTCGACGCACACCCGTCGGATCCAGTCTCTTCGAGGGTGCTTTCCCCAACACGGAGTCGGAGCCTATGCAAATTGGTTACACACGCCTCTCTACAGCGGAGCGGGAGAGGAGACGCCGTAATCATCTCTGCATGTACTGCGGTGAGGCAGGTCATCTGAGGGCCACCTGTCCGGTTAATCCAGCGCTCAAGAATTCCGCTGCGGTGAGTTTTAATCATTCCTCTAAATTATTCTCTGTGGACAGTTCCTTGAAATTCAATGGACAAACTTTAAACGTAAAGGCCTTGATTGATTCTGGAACTGCTGGAAATTTTATCGACCTCGCATATGCCAAAACTCACCGTGTTTCTCTCCTCGCATGTGAGTCTGGTGTGACCGTGGAAGCGCTGGATGGACGCCCCCTGGGGTCTGGAGACCCTCACTCTCAGCTTCGGGACACAGCATTCGGAGACCATCCAATTCTTCACTCTTCACTCACCTATGCATCCTGTAATTTTGGGGCTTCCTTGGCTAGTGAAACATAATCCCTAAATCTCCTGGTCTAACGGGAGAATCTCCGGGTGGTCCGAATTCTGTCAGATCAACTGCGCAGCTGCTGTCCAAGGTACGGAGCTCCACAGCGCTGCACTCAAGGGAGTGGATCTTAAGGAGATCCCCTCCGAATACCATGATTTAGCCCTGGCCTTCAGCGAAACTGAAGCTTCTCATCTTCCCGCTCACCGTGATGGTGACTGTGCTATTGAACTGTTGCCTGGGGCCGTCCCTCCACGCGGAAGAGTTTACCCGCTGTCACAACTTGAAACTGAGACCATGAAAGCATACATTGACGAACAGCTGGCTAAAGGTTTTATTACCACTTCTACGTCTCCGGCTTCCGCCGGATTCTTCTTCGTTAAGAAAAAGGATGGGGGTCTTCGACCGTGCATCGACTATCGTGGTCTAAATGAGGTAACGGTCAAATATCGATATCCTCTTCCGTTAGTTCCAGCAGCCCTGGAGATGCTCCGCACTGCCCGCTACTTTACAAAGTTGGACTTAAGGAACGCCTACAACTTGATTCGCATACGGAGAGGTGATGAGTGGAAGACGGCGGTTTCGACAACATCCGGGCACTACGAATATCGGGTAATGCCTTTCGGCCTTTCTAACAGTCCTTCTGTTTTTCAAGCCTTTTTAAATAATATTTTCCGGGACATGTTACAACAGAAAGTTATTGTTTACATTGATGACATTTTGATTTATTCCGACTCCCTTGAGGAACACGTCCAGGATGTTCGCGCTGTCCTCAAGCGCCTGATCGACAATCAGCTATATGCCAAACTCTCCAAATGCGAGTTTCACCAGACACGAATCTCCTTCCTGGGCTATATCATCAGTGCGGATGGAGTACTTATGGATGACAGCAAGGTCAGTGCCGTGGTGAATTGGCCACAACCTTCCTCCGTTAAGGAGCTGCAACGCTTTTTGGCTTTTGCAAACTTTTACCGCAGATTCATCCGCAATTTTAGTGTCATTGTAGCCCCTCTCACATCTCTGCTTCGAGGTAAAGGAAAATATTTTAAGTGGACGGCGGATTGTACTGCGGCCTTTGCTCAGCTCAAGGAGAGATTCACTTCTGCTCCCATCCTCCGTCACCCGGATCCTGAGAGGGAGTTCATCATTGAGGTAGATGCATCAAACACAGGTGTGGGGGCGGTCCTGTCCCAGCGGGACGGGAGTCCAGCGAAAATGTTCCCATGCGCCTTCTACTCACGCAAGCTTAACTCCGCAGAGCTCAACTACGACGTGGGGGATCGCGAACTCTTGGCCATGAAGGCCGCCTTGGAGGAGTGGAGGCACTGGTTTGAGGGAGCTCGTCACCCCTTCACAGTACTCACTGATCACAGGAATCTCGAGTACATCAGGTCAGCTAAACGTCTGAATGCTCGCCAAGCTCGCTGGTCTCTGTTCTTCTCAAGATTCGATTTCAAGATCACCTACAGGCCGGGCTCCCAGAATGGCAAGGCCGACGCCCTTTCTCGCCAGTTTGACGGTCCTTGTGAGGAATCCAAACCTGAGCCCATTATTCCCACTACTCTAATTGTGGCGCCTGTTCAATGGGATATCATCTCTGAGATCACCGCGTCTCTAAGTAGTCATCCCGCTCCACCTGAATGTCCCGCCGGCCGTCTCTTCGTTCCTCCCGGGCTCCGTCATTGTGTGCTTCAGTGGGTTCACTGCACCCCCAGCGCGGGTCATCCAGGCATCGCGGCTACCATACAGTTAGTTACCAATCGCTTTTGGTGGGCTTCACTCCAGTCTGATGTCATAAAATTTGTTCGGCAATGTACTGTCTGTAACACGGTTAAATCCTCTCATCTCAAGCCAGCTGGACTGTTACAACCTCTGCCAGTACCACGGCGTCCTTGGTCGCACACTGTGGATTTTGTTACGGATCTTCCTCCATCTCAGGGATTTACCACTATCCTCTCCGTGGTGGATCGTTTCTCTAAATCCTGCCGTTTCATACCCCTGGTCGGCCTGCCCACAGCCCTACAGACCGCGGAGGCCCTTCTCAATCAGGTGTTCCGTCTCTTTGGTTTGCCCGAGGACATTGTCACTGACCGCGGTTCCCAGTTCACCTCCCGTGTTTGGAGAGAGTTATGTGCCAAACTCAATATCAATGTCAGTCTAACGTCTGGTTACCATCCTCAGGCCAACGGGCAGGTTGAACGTCTTAACCAAGATTTGATTCGTTTTCTGAGAACTTACTGCCACCAGAATCAACAGGACTGGAGTCGCTTCCTGGCCTGGGCGGAGTATGCCCAGAATTCCCTGTTAAAACCTGCCACTGGTCTAACGCCTTTTAAATGTGTTCTAGGTTTCCAGCCTCCCCTCTGGGGAACCCTCCGACCTCCCAGCTGTAGATACTTGGCTCCGGCGCAGCGAGGCCACCTGGGATGCTGCTCACGTTCAATTGCAGCGCGCCGTCCGCCGTTATCAGCATCAGGCGGATCGGAGGAGGCGAGGGGGTCCCAGGTATCGACCCGGTCAGTGGGTGTGGCTTTCTACGCGAGATCTCCGTCTCAAGCTCCCAAGCAAGAAGCTGTCTCCTCGTTTTGTCGGGCCATTCAAGATCCTTCGTCAAATTACTCCTGTTTCTTTTCGTTTGGCTCTCCCTGCTCATTACAAGATCTCACCCACATTTCATGTCTCCCTTTTCAGACCCGCTGTCGCCCCCAGGAGAGAGGAGAGCCGGGAGGAGGCCACTCTAGTGCAGACTCCCCCCTTAGAGGTGGACGGGGCGGAGGCTTTCCGGGTGCGAGAGGTCCTGGACTCCAGACGTCACGGCGGGGTGCTACAATACCTTATCGACTGGGAGGGGTACGGTCCCGAGGAGCGCTCCTGGGTCAGGTCTCAAGATATCCTGGACCCCACATTAACTGCTACTTTTCACCGGGACCACCCTGATCGCCCTGCTCCAAGACCCCGTGGTAGACCCCGTCGTCGACCAGGTCCTCGCTTCCAGAGCCGCTCGCGGGGGGGGGCTCTGTCACGGAACGCTTGTTGACGCCTCCTCCTGGTTTCACTCGATCCCTCTCTCCTGCATACTAGGACTTAATTTCCCTAATCATCTCATCACGCCTTCATCAGTCTCACCTGTGCACCCTCAGCTACCCTTTATCTGGACTGTTCTGTTCATTGTTACTTTGTGAAGTCTTGTTTTACCCACACTCTGTCTCTAGCTCGTTTTTTCGGATTGCTCAGTTGTTTTTGACTTGGACTTTGTACTAGTTTCTGAACCTTTGCTGCCTGCCCCTGACCTTTGCCTGTTTGACACACGCTTCTGGATTTGCCCTCATCTGTATTCTGAGTTTTATGTCAGCTCTTCTTTGTTGGCTTACCTGTGTTAATAAATTACTGCGAATGGATCCGACCGCCTCAGCCTCTTCGTCACAACATCATTACGTCAATTTTAATAATGTTAAATACATTCATTCAATTGATATTCCATGCAAAGTGTTATTTACAGACAAACACATTATAAAATAACCAATAAATACACAATGTAAATAATAAAATCCATTTTCCAAACAATTTCTCCTATGTAGGGTCATGGTAAATGATCAAATAATTCCACTGTATTAATTATTCACACCCCAGTGTATGCTGGGAAGAGGTGAATGGGACTGAACCGCAAAATCAGTTTTTCAATGAAGGCCCATTTGAAAAATCCATTTAAAATCACAGTTTATCGTGATAGAAAAGCTGCATTAAGATGCATTACTTGTGTTCCCTGTACGTTGTTAGAACTCCACATGAATAAGCAAGACAAAACAACTACAATAATCAAGGAAATTGTTGGTATTTTATCAGTATTATTTTCTGGATGTAAGAATCCATTTAAACAGTGTATTGTGACTTGAGCAGATGTTTAGATGTTCTCTCTTTTGTTCAGGTTACCATACACACCTAATTGCACTATATAAAGCCTTGTGCAGTATCAAGGCATTCATCTTTTTTGCGTCTTCAGCCTTCCTTTCCTTTTCTTATATTCCCCACAGACAGCACGCAGCATTAACAATGTGGTTGTGTGTACTGGACACATTTGCAGGCTGTCACAATTCAAGGCACGTGGATATTTATAGAGCTTTCCACTGCTGCCACCTTTGTCCTCTGCCTAGAGGTGCAATCCTTTTCTCTTCGTTCTCTGATTTGCTGTACTGTTTGTTTTCTAGATTTTTAAACCATCTACTAATTTGCGTGTGTATTGAAGTCATGAAGTCTTAGGTGAGTAATTCTCGGGAAAACACACGCTGTAGAAGTTTATACAGTGCGAGAGAGCCACACAGTGTCATTATTTCTGTGTTACAAGTATTCAAATTATCGCAGAAGTACTGGCATTAAAGTTTATAGTTCGGATAAAAACACTGATATCTACTATATCGATCAAAATAGAGTAAATCCCCTTTTCAATTAGTCGGCTAACTAGATGCGTCAAATAAAGATTGTATTAATTGCAAGTGACTGTTAGAAAAATGTCATTGAATCATTCATTCAAAAGATTTGTTCAAAACTCTGATTCATCCAGTAATAAAACATGAAGTCATTCAAACTGATTTAAAAAATATATATATTTAGGCTACTTTTAATGAATTCAATATATTTTTGAATAGACTGCAGCAATTAACATTACCAGAACCTGGTAAATTACATATTTTGTTTTCTATAAATATATATATATATATATATATATATATATATATATATATATATATATATATATATATATATATATATATAGTGGTCTATTCAGACTTGTGGGAGAATCACAATCTCTATTTTAAACAAAAAAATTATCAGGATTCTCAATTTATCCAGAATCATGCAGCTCTAGCGAGTCACATGACACCTTCCACTTTTTCCAATTCCGAACATTTATCCTTCTTTCACTCTTAGCGTAGGTTAATTTTTATCTCTGTGCGTAACTGATACCTGGCCCATCAGCTTGCTGTGATTGAATTAGGGTCAGAGACTCTATGGCATTATGTGCAGATGTTTTGTGGCGTACAGTCTACAGAGTCCAGCTCAGCAATGTGTAAATCCCTCACTATTCATCATCCCCTTCTGTTTACCCACATGGCCCATATCTATGTCCTCATGCTTTCATCTCGCCGGGGCTTTTATGGCATATTAACAGTCCAAGAGATGAATAAGTGAAGATTTAGTCTAATGAGGACCACAGCAGGTTCCTTTACAGCATACTTCATCTTCATGAAGCAGATCATGCATCATTATTGCTAGTTCATTTCATAACCCACATTCAATTTTGTGAAACTAAAAGATGTTACTTTAAAGACAAAGCCTTCTAAGATTTACCTGTGACTTATATTTCCTTGTGCCAAACCTGGAGGGATACATTGTTTGGATCCTGTATGAAAAGTCTGTTGCTGGATAAATTCTTGGTTATAGTGGACAGCTCTGTAATAAAAAAAAATAATTTACAACAAAAGTAATTTACTTGCGCTCATTTTATGTGTTTGATCTTTTTCGACAAGCAGATATAGTCGGACAAGACCAAATACATTAACATTGCCACGTTCAATAACATGTTAAAACTATTCAGAGTGTTGAACTGACATTTATCAACATATTAATAGCAATAAGTACTTGCTATACAAAGAGAGTACAAAAGTATTTGGCTAGTATTGGGCTGTTTGCAGAGTTTTGTTTTCCTTGGGTTGAACTGAAAATAAAGAGTGTCAGTTGTTTTCTAACAGTTTTCTTCTTTTTTGTGTTTACAAGGTCAATTTGTTGCATTTGTTGGTTTCAAGAGGTTATATATAATAAGCTTTTCTCTCCAAAATTCAACCTGGATCAATTGTCAATGCAGGAATTACATCAGAGAATGGTATTGATGATTTACTGCCAAATCATGTGCTTACCAGGAAACACAAACACTCGTGGCACCGCATTGTTTTCGCCTCGCGAGACTGTCATTTTTGCTGATTTGAGGATTTGATTTCTGCTTTTGGCAGATTGACTTTGGGTTCAGAACTTGCTTCTCAGCTGAAATGCTAGCTGCACATGGTCTTTGCATGCACTAATGTATCTTTTTTTACTGCGTTCATCGTTTTTTTATGGAAACCTATTGGGGCAGCAGCAGTTTCTGGGCATTTTCTTCCTCTGTCCATCCAGTCAGATTATTGATGATTCAGGACTGGGAAACTGGGCCTTGGCTTTCAGTGCTTTGGGCCGTTTTCTTTTTAAGTTTGTTTTATGAGGGATAATTTTACCTACAGTACATTGGTTTGGCTCTAATCAGTCATACTCAGCAGAAACAGTGCAGGGATGAAATGACCTTTTGGTCTTCTGAGGTTTTCCAAAATATTATTTATGCATAAAGAGTGTTTGAAGAGCATGTTTACAATTAATTGACTAACATCTTCAGATCAATGCCCTAATAGTTCCCATAATCTGTGATATATTTGTATAAAGCCTGTCGATTCAAAATTTAATTCAAATTATCTACATGAGTAATTACAAGGTTAATTGTCCAGATTAACTGCATATACAGGTCCTTCTCAAATAATTAGCATATTGTGATAGAGTTCATTATTTTCCATAATGTAATGATAAAAATTAAACTTTCATATATTTTAGATTCATTGCACACCAACTGAAATATTTCAGGTCTTTTATTTTTTTAATACTGATGATTTTGGCATACAGCTCATGAAAACCCCAAATTCCTATCTCAAAAAATTAGCATATCATGAAAAGGTTCTCTAAACGAGCTATTAACCTAATCATCTGAATCAACTAATTAACTCTAAACACCTGCAAAAGATTCCTGAGGCTTTTAAAAACTCCCAGCCTGTTTCATTACTCAAAACCGCAATCATGGGTAAGACTGCCGACCTGACTGCTGTCCAGAAGGCCATCATTGACACCCTCAAGCAAGAGGGTAAGACACAGAAAGAAATTTCTGAACAAATAGGCTGTTCCCAGAGTGCTGTATCAAGGCACCTCAGTGGGAAGTCTGTGGGAAGGAAAAAGTGTGGCAAAAAACGCTGCACAACGAGAAGAGGTGACCGGACCCTGAGGACGATTGTGGAGAAGACGATTCCAGACCTTGGGGGACCTGCGGAAGCAGTGGACTGAGTCTGGAGCAGAAACATCCAGAGCCACCGTGCACAGGCGTGTGCAGGAAA
The DNA here is from genome assembly GCA_030578275.1 of Meda fulgida. NCBI lineage: Eukaryota > Metazoa > Chordata > Actinopteri > Cypriniformes > Leuciscidae > Meda > Meda fulgida. The sequence goes on along the minus strand of CM060634.1, from coordinate 3,518,781 downwards.
TGGGCTACAGGTGCCGCATTCCCAAGGTCAAGCCACTTTTGAACCAGAAACAGCGGCAGAAGCGCCTGACCTGGGCTACAGAGAAGCAGCACTGGACTGTTGCTCAGTGGTTGCATGTCATTCGGAAATCAAGGAGCCAGAGTCTGGAGGAAGACTGGGGAGAAGGAAATGCCAGAATGCCTGAAGTCCAGTGTCAAGTACCCACAGTCAGTGATGGTCTGGGGTGCCATGTCAGCTGCTGGTGTTGGTCCACTGTGTTTTATCAAGGGCAGGGTCAATGCAGCGAGCTATCAGGAGATTTTGGAGCACTTCATGCTTCCACCTGCTGAAAAGCTTTATGGAGATGAAGATTTCATTTTTCAGCACGACCTGGCACCTGCTCACAGTGCCAAAACCACTGGTAAATGGTTTACTGACCATGGTATTACTGTGCTCAATTGGCCTGCCAACTCTCCTGACCTGAACCCCATAGAGAATCTGTGGGATATTGTGAAGAGAAAGTTGAGAGACGCAAGACCCACCACTCTGGATGAGCTTAAGGCCGCTATCGAAGCATCCTGGGCCTCCAGAACACCTCAGCAGTGCCACAGGCTGATTGCCTCCATGCCACGCCGCATTGAAGCAGTCATTTCTGCAAAAGGATTCCCGACCAAGTATTGAGTGCATAACTGAACATAATTATTTGAAGGTTGACTTTTTTTTATTTATTAAAAGCACTTATTGGTCGGATGAAATATACTAATTTTTTGAGACAGGAATTTGGGGTTTTCATGAGCTGTATGCCAAAATCATCAGTATTAAAACAATAAAAGACCTGAAATATTTCAGTTGGTGTGCAATAAATCTAAAATATATGAAAGTTAAATTTTTATCATTACATTATGGAAAATAATGAACTTTATCACAATATGCTAATTTTTTGAGAAGGACCTGTATATATATATATATATATATATATATATATTAGGGGTTTCACAACTACTAATTTTTTCTAGTCGTCTAGTTTTGCACAACAGTCGACGACTAGTCGACTAGTCGTTAAATTATTAATTCATTAAATTGACGCATTAATGCATTGAGCATTGTTAAGGAAGACACAGAGGAAGGAGTTCTGGTGAATAATTGGAAATGTATTTTTGAAATTCAGAAATAACATAAATAAATTCATCAGTTATTCTTTTCATCAACATGTGTTAATACAAAAACAGCAGCATTCATTTAAAATATAATTAAAACATTCTTGTTATGAGCCGCGCCACACCACGCGCATCAGCGAACGTTGCAGATAAACATTGCCACATGGCTAGCCTCAGACAATAACATTGTCAACATCCCAACTCTGAGTTTTGCATATAGTTTTAACTGTGCATTTTTCATTGCATCTTTAAGCAAATTTCATTTAAGCATGTATAGGCCAATACAAGTTTGACGTAGGTTATAACTGAACCACTATATTTTTTGTCGAGCCTTAAATCTTAACATGGAACTTCACTTACCCCAAAGCGGTCCCAACTACAACAGTGTGAAACATTGAAAAATATTATCCATAAAGCCCTGCCTTTTTTCGTTGCCAATCCATTAGCCTACTAGTCAATGTCCTATTCCCGGATCAAATTCACATTGCCTTTTTGGTTAGCGTTGAGAAACACCAGCGCATCGACGTGGGAGGGATGGAGGCTACTCCTCTGTCGGGTGACTGTGTTCCCCGCCAGGGAAAAAAATCTCTCGCTTGGGGTGCTGGTGGCTGGGACGGTTGCTGTTGGCAGTGGGTGTTTCATCCTAAGATGATTATCCATTGCAGACCTATTGCTATTGTATTTTAGCACTGCTTTACATAACATACAGGTAACGGTGGATGTGTCTACATTTTCTGTGAAGTATATCCACACATAAGATGACCTTGACCGTTTTGGACGCATAGGTACCTCAACGCCTGACGCCATTTTGTTTCCGACTAGTCGATTAGGGCCGACAGCGCCGACTAGTGGTTGTGACAGTCGACTAGTCGACTATATAAATGTATAATTTGATTTTGTTTGTTTAAGGTCATACTTTTTTCTAGCACTTTGGACTTAAATTCTTGTGTACCAGAAACTGTTTAAACGTAAAAGCAAGTCCATTAAATGCGTGCGAAAAGTGTTTGTGCATGTTAAATTAGCACTAAAATCCATATATTATTAATCCTGTTTGTTTACTTTAAACAACAGGTGTTTCCACTCACCCATGATTTGTAAAATAGATTTGTTTTCTGCTTTTTTTCCCCCATCCTACGCACGAAAGCATGGATTACAGCTTTATCCGTGGCTTCTTTGCTGATGTTTTTTTTTTCTTGACACATTCTTTGGGATGGTAAACAGTAAACTTTGGGAAGTTTATTATTATCCTTGGCCTGAGGTGTTTCCATGCTCTTCTGATGTCAGGTGATAACCCTCTAACAGTAATGTATTTTGAGGAAGATGTTAACTGGTTGTCACCTATCTTTGTCTCCTTCCTCTTTTCTGAGGGAATCAGTGTACATCCTCTCATTATGATCTGTCAAAAAAAAAGTCACTCCTTAGAGTGTGTGCTATTAGCATCTACCCCGTTTATATTAATAACTGACTATGAAAAAGTTGTATTTCAAACGTCCTTAAGGGCCTCATTAAGCAACCAGGTTCTGTTGTTGTGACTATCTGAATCATCTCACATTTCCTCACAACCTTGAAGGAGGACACTGTTGCTCTTACCCGTCTCATTATGGCCAAGAGCACAGCTGAACAGTTTCACTCTCTCCTCCTGCAGTTAGACGTAATGCGAGGGGCGGTACGAGCCAGCGGGCCAGATGTGTGGGGTTTGGGTCCTTGTGGGATTTGGCCTCTTCCCCAGCAGCAGCCGCTTGCACGGAGCCGATCGGACTCCAACAACTTCCCTGAGAACCAACCGCGGGGCGACTCCAGCTTTTGTTTCGCGACGCGTCAGCTGGGAGCACCTGGAACAATCCTGGTGCCCCAGTTCTTACAAAAGGGCCCCTTTTCCCAAAGAGTCTTGAGTGCTCCCGAGAAATGGCAGGAAGTAGGGATGTAATCCCTGCTTTTATACACTCCATTTTTAAACGGTCACGCTGGGCTTTCCGAGCGGGGTCTGTGACAGCAGTGATTAAGTGCATCTGTGTGTATAAGACAAGTGCCAACTTGGATTATGGGGTGTCATTGTCTTGGCGCCCAATGTCTCGGTCCACCAGAGGCCAATATCCATCAGTACATGTTGATCACATGTTTGTGTTTGAGTTTTTGGACAGTCTTTGCTGTGTCATTGTGATACTGTTCAAAAGTTTGGGGTCAGCAAGATTTTTTTGTGTTTTTGAAAGAAGTCTCTTCTCACCAAGGCTTCGTTTATTTGATATTGTTTTCTATGTGAATATATTTTAAAATGTAATTTATTCCTGTGACTAAAGCTGAATTTTCATCATCATACCTCCAGTCTTCAGTGTCATGTGATCCTTCATAAATCATTCTAATATGCTGATTTGCTGCTCAATAAATGTTTCTTATTATTTATTATCAATGTTGAAAACAGTTAATATTTTGTGGAAACTGTAATACACTTTTTTCAGGATTACATGACGAATATAGAACATTTACTTTAAATAGAAATCAGACATTTTGTAACATTATCAGTGTCTTTATAGTGTCACTTTTGATCAATTAATGCTTCCTTGCTGAATAAAATGTTCTTTAAAAAAAAAAATCTTATTGACCCCAGACTTTTGAAACGTGTAAGTTGTTTTTTGTTTTATTGTTTCCTGAGGTATCAAGGTATAGATTACAAAAGAAATCAAATTAAATAACAATTATAAAATCTGCTTTAGGTTAACTGTGTTTTACATGATGACATATTACCTGATAAAGACTAGAACTCTCACCCCAGCTGTTTTGTATTTTGATCTGTTAGTTTGTGTGTTTGTTTGTGTTTCAGTTTTCTCCTAGTGTTCAGCTGTCTGGTGCTTTCTGTTTTCTCCACCATTCCAGACCATCATAAATTTGCCAACGAAGCGCTCTTCATCCTGGTAAGGGGTTAAAATCACACAAACTATACCTTAAACAATACTAATCCCTCTGGAAGAGAATGACGTCATAATATTGCTGACACCACAAGAACATGCACCGCCCCAAACCCTTCACTAGCGACTATCATTAGCGCCACAGACACTGGTCAAACATAATGTATACCCAGCTGACAAATATATGTTCTTGGAACGATTTGCTAATGTTGCCATAATGTTATGAAAATGTTCTGAATGTTCTCTGAACGTTCAAAACATCCCGTTTTTTAAACGTTTCTTCTTGGTTATGCGCTTGTTAAGGGAACATTCAATTTGATCATTTTGCAAACATTATGGGAATGTTACTTTTGAATGTTTAAACATTCTGGTACACGTGGTAAAATGTTAGACAAATTCCCAACTAAAACATTCCATGAACAATGTATAAATGTTTAACATTATTTGAGAACATCATTAAAGACTAGATAACTTGAACAAACGCTCTATTAAAGTTACTGGAAGAACCTTGCCAAAGTTCTGAGAATGTTCCCTGTTAGCTGGATAGAAATATTAGCAATGTATATGTATCTTGTAAAAAATTATTTGGTTCAGATTATAATTGAATGGCTGTCAATAGAGAGGTTTTTTGTCTACAGTAGATGGTGTAATACAACATCTACCAGCAAGGACAACAACCTTTTTTTTTTAAAGTACAGATGCAGCTGCTCGTTTATTTATTTAAAATTTTGGCTAATTTGATTTTGCGTTCAGCTACCAATAAAAGTGTAGTACTTTCAGCTCCATTTAAGACATTTTACCATATTTTCAATACTGAGATGCTCTGAAAATGCAAAAAAAAGTCAACAGGGCCTACTCATAAATGTTTTTAAAATAAACAGAGAAATCACAAAGGTAGAAATGGAGAATTGTTTCTTGTTAGTTCTTAATTAATGACTGAATCAGAGCTTTGTCTCCAAACGGCTTTAAATCTGACACCGTATGCAGTTTTTTTTATATCTATTAAATTGCATTTAAATGAATCCACTCACTCTCTCTTACCTGTAGAGCAAATGGTTTGACTTCTCCTGTGTTTTATATCCAAAAATGTAGTTTAAAGAAAATTCAAAGTTGGCAGCCACAGACTGGCTGATCTAAGTACCTTCACTAAACAACATCCACATTGTCTGTGCCATCTCTAATACATTCATGATATAGCCCATCATCTGAATAATTAATTGCACAGTGCTTTCTCCGTGGCTGTTAGCCTGTCCAATCACAGTCTATATATCTTTTTTGAGGTGTTTTGGAGGAGTGTCTTCAAAAAAGGTGACATTTTTTCTGTTTGCCAGCATTATGGATCAAATGTGCCGTGTATGCAAGCCTGTTTTGCTGTACATTGTGTTACTAAGCGGTTTATTTTATTAGTCCAGCCGGCATTATTCTGAAATCCTTTGTAAGCATAAACGTACATTTATGCTGTAGAAAGTTTTTTAAGGATTGTAACTATAAATTATTATGAATTCATTATAATGCTTTTTGCTGAAGAGTCTTTCTGCGTCCCGTTCATTTTAAGGGATTACAAACTTTATTAAGTGTGATAAACTGTTGTCAGTATTCAGTATAAGGCTTCACAATAGGGGGTGTTTGCTTTCTTTATAACTGCAATGAAACTCAAATAAGGCCTTATTTTCATTAGCGTTTTAGCAGCATCTCAGGCCAGGCTCATTTCTCATGTGATTGGCACACTGTAAGCATTCTTGTACTGTCTCGTGTCTCCCTGTGGCTGCGTTAAGTGTGCATTTTGTTTTCCGCTGGGATCATTGCTCTGGGAAATGGCAGTGTAAGCACACGGCAGGATTCAGGTGTTGTCGAGTATGCAGAAGTAGCAGACTTCATCCAATAATCTTAGCTGAAATTCTATAATCACTCATGCAGTATGAAGTGCTTTCCCCCGCACACTGACTTTCTCTCCCACTTTTTTTCATTTAATGGTCTCCTTTAGGAAAGGACCATGTTGTCTATCATGCATGTTCTGGTAATGCCCAGACACTCAGTCTGTAATGTGTTCACATTGAGAACGCGGGTGCCACTACAGGGGCTGTAATCAATACAAGCATTAGCACAGGCCTCTGTGAATCCAGACCGCATGTGGCATGTTACGCAGTCACATGATTAAGCGTAAATCAGGACTTGCAGATCTATCTCTCAATAGACCGCTGAAGTGATGATGTATTTTTGTAGGCCAACCCGGAAGTTCGCATCACCCAGATTCCCTCGATGAAAACCCAATAGGAGTTTTCCATTGCAGAAAATAAGGTCTAAGGCTAACAACAATGTATGATTCTTACACGTTCTGTTCAAGGTATCTTCACGACTTTTATGATTTCTGAAGCCTCGTCAGAAGTCAAAAGCTAAATGTAGGCATAAACGAATTACAGCACGGTCACATGACTTCAACATCACCATCACTAAGCCTCTGACAACTTTCAGTCCTTGTGTAAAAACATTTTCCTTGAAAGTTTGAGTTAGAATAGTTTGCAAGAGCGTGATTATAGACACAGCGAGGCTGTGAAAGTGGACTAGTGAGTAGATGATTTTACGATGAGAACACGACTGTTCGATGTGATGATGTTTAATGGTCCTCTGTAGTCACATTTAGGGCTAGATTTACTACGCAGGGCAAATTAGCATGATATTAGCATTCCATAAACGCACCGATGGGAGTGGATAGTTCTGCGTGTGATCGACTGACATGCAAATGAAAGAAACCAGATCCAACTGAATCATTTCCATAATGACCAACACACAAGGCTCTCACACAAGCAGAGCTGCTGATGATCAGGTGCGGGTGATCTACTAACAACAACATGCTTTTTATTTGCCCGTTAAATAATGCCGCAAATACCAGTAAATTGAGTAGCGCAATCCTTCAAACCTTGTGTAAATCAATTCAATATTCTCCTCTCATGAATTTTGCATCTGATAGGGAAACTCCAACAAATGCATATGCAATAAGGTCAGCTGCAAAAAATGTTCACTGCGTGTCTTTAGTAAATCCTGACAGTATTTTTTAACATCAAAAGAGGGTTTGTTCTGGTGCAAGCTGTTAGTAAATCTGGCCCTTGGTCACTTGTTAGCAACCTCCTTTTTCAAGACAAGTAAAAGCTTTTTAAAAAATCACAAGAGGGTATTACTGTTGTAGGCTTTTAATGTCTTAGAATAAAGCGTGAAAAGATCTTGATCTTGTGTTCACCACAGACCCTATTTCAGGTATTTAAACAAAACTCTTTATAAAAACTCATTGACTTATTGGGCTAAAATACAACTCGTTTCCAGTTTTGGCCTACAAAAATATGTCCTCCCTGCACTACTCTATTGTATACAGCAAAGCAATCTTCATTTTTTATGAATTAGATGTAAATTGACTGTCTAGAACTTTAATCTTTACTGCCAGGTAGTGTAAGTTTATATTTATAGATTACTGGCAGAGAATCAGTCATCAGTTATTATTAAAAAATATATATTTATTGCCATATTCAAAGTACAAGGCAGGCATTATTAAGAGGATTGATTCTGAAAATGATTTGGTGTGGTTTCACTTGCAGGAGTTTGTGATGATCGTGGTTTTTGGGCTGGAGTATTTTGTGAGGGTCTGGGCCGCCGGATGCTGCTGCCGGTACAGAGGATGGCAAGGCCGGCTACGGTTTGCCAGGAAACCCTTCTGTGTCATAGGTAAAGTGTAAAGAGCTGGAGTCTGAGCGCAGAAACATCATGAGGGGCACAAAGCTGTTTGTGTAAAGATCTGTGGCAGAAAACACCATTACATTTCCATCTCTTACAGTTTCTCCTTATCATCTGCTCTCACGTTACTCGAAACTCATAATAATAATTATTGAAATGTCAAAGCTGTACAGTACACTATTGAAAAGTTTGGGGTTGGTAAGATTTTTAATGTTTTGATAGAAGTCTCTTATGCTCACCACGACTGCATTTATTCAATTAAAAATGCAGTAAAAACTGTAATATTGTGACATATTATTACAATTTAAAATAACTGTTTTCTATTTTAATATATTGTAAAATATAATTTATTCCTGTGATCAAAGCTGAATTTTCAGCATCATTACTCCAGTCTTTTTTTTTTCCAAAATTCTTTGATTATTAGAATGTTCGAAAGAATTGAAATACACATCTTTTGTAACATTTTAAATGTCTTTATATTGATAAATTGAATGCATCTTTGCTGAATTACTAATTTCTTTCAATAAAAAAAATGCATTACTAACCCTAAACTTTTGAATGTAGTGTACATGGATATCAATGTACGATTAATTGAGATTTCAATCCACTGGACAGTAAACTATAGACGTCTTAAAAAAAAAGAAAAGAAAAGACATTTTTAAAATATGCCCCCTCAAAAAATGAAGGTATGTCCCACTCCATGGTGAAATGAATGCATTAAAAAAGATTGTTTCTCTTTTCTGTTCTTGTCATCATTATGTAGACTTCATTGTGTTCGTGGCGTCGCTGGCAGTGATAGCAGCAGGCACACAGGGAAACATCTTCGCCACATCTGCTCTACGCAGCATGCGTTTTCTGCAGATCTTGCGCATGGTGCGCATGGACCGCCGGGGAGGAACCTGGAAGCTGCTGGGCTCTGTGGTGTACGCTCACAGCAAGGTGACAGCACACACACACACACACACACACACTCATCCATCAGAGGACGTTCGCTTCAGTGTCACTGCACATGTTTTGTGGAAACATACACATAATGCAAACTTTTGTTTTCCACACCTTAAATCTAAAGAATTCTCCCCATCTGCCATTGGTCGAGCAAACTAATAGCCCTGCCCCAAACTCACGCTGTTAAGTCAGCATAAAACGGAAGTTGTGATAGTATTTTCTTCCCTATTGTGATGTATATCGGAGTGAAACCGCTTCTGTAGGGCGGGGCTTGATTTTGCACGTGGGGAGTTGATTGGATTGTTTTGTATGCTATTGGTGGATCTCATGTGAGTGACAGGTAGCCCCGCCCTCGCGCCAGTAACACATCATCAGAGAAGAGAAGAGATGTCGCTGCAAGAGGGAGGGGAAGATATTTGGTTTAAAGATTTCCAGAGCACATGATATAAAAATATAATGATTTGCACGGATAAATAATTTGTAATAAATACTGCAATATTGCATTCCATTGCTCACATTTTTTCCTTGTGTTTCAGGAGCTGATCACAGCCTGGTACATTGGCTTCCTGGTACTGATCTTTGCCTCCTTCTTGGTCTATTTGGCTGAGAAGGAAGATAACCAAGAGTTTTCTACTTATGCTGACTCCCTCTGGTGGGGAACAGTGAGTACTGCCCTCGCCTCAACTATAACCTGTGTAATAACGCTGTCAGTTCCTGGGTTTTAGAATATTTTTTGTGGGAATTGATGTTGCTTCAATTTTGTTTCATTTCTACTGGGATTATAATTCTGCCTCTAATAGACTGATATTGAATAATATCCTGAATCCGCAGAGTTGGAATGAGTAAGGTCGATTTCAAAAGTGTCATGTCCAAGGGGTCTCAAACCAGGTTATTATTTGATATATATCATTTTAATAAAATTATAATGTGTGTAATTAAAGAGGACTTTTTCTTTTCAGTTTACCAGCTGTTTACCAGCGTCAATTTTGTTGTATTTTAGTTAGTTTAGAGTCATGTTTTTTTTGTTTCTGTTTTTCCTTTATAGATTTTTAATTATTATTTTTTATTTCAGTCGATGAAAATATTTTCATATAGTTTTGTTTAAATTTTTTGGAAATTCCCACTGCCACTTAAATTACCATTTTTTTCTGTTGTTGTTTCTCCTGACCTTTTTTTCATTACATTTATATAGCGCTTTTCTCAGCACTCAAAGCGCTATACATAGAAGGGGGAATCTCCTCAACCACCACCAATGACCTTCAATGCATTTCACTGGCCAAACTGGTTAACCATAGACTTTAGTCGGGTTAGACGCCATATTGAAGTTAACACGGATGAAACTGAGGCTGTGAGGGATAGACGTACAGTCTTTGCAATGGCACACACTGTATAAAGGTCCTAGATCACATCATCATTTTCACAACAACAACTTTTTATGGTGTTTTCGTCAACTGAAAGTTGTTGTTTTTTTCAGAAAGACTGAACAATCAGTATGTTGTTACGTAAACAACAGTATAATCCATTGAACGCTTTGTACTTCTATCCCTCACAGACTCGTTTTCATTCGTGTCAAAAATGAAATAGGAACTTCCCTTTCCCTGACTATAAGGTCTATAAATCTGTTTTTTTATATGGAAGATTTTGCATTTAGCTGATGCATGACTCCCCTGGTCATTTATCTATTCTTACCTCCACTGTTTTCCCCAGATCACCCTCACTACGATCGGCTACGGTGACAAGACGCCGCGCACCTGGCAAGGTCGGCTTTTAGCGGCTTGCTTTGCCCTGCTGGGAGTGTCCTTCTTTGCCCTGCCCGCTGTAAGTCATGCTGTCGATTTTAAGGCCGTTGACATTTCTTTTTCCACCGATCCCAAACCAGCTAATGGCCCTTTGTCGTTTCTGTAAGGGCATCCTGGGTTCGGGTTTTGCTCTGAAAGTGCAGGAGCAGCACCGGCAGAAACACTTCGAGAAGAGAAGGACTCCCGCTGCCAACCTCATACAGGTGAGCGCTCAGTCAGCAACACAGTCACGATTTCTATTTCCACGTCCAAATATGTCTGTGTTGTGTGCATGTACGTCTGGGTGGGTCATCTTGTGCCGTGCTGTGTCGTGTTGTCTCCCCAGGCTGCATGGCGTCTCTACTCTACAGATGCTCAGCACTCATATCTCACAGCCACCTGGTATTTCTATGACAGTATGCTGCCGTCCTTCAGGTAAGTATGTACCGAAGCCCTCAGTGAGATGCTTATCTGTGTGTGCGCATTGAACTGGCCTTGTGTGTAACTGATATGACTGACAGGTGGCTTTGCCTTTTTGAGGTCATGATTTCAAAAAGAAGGGGTTCAAAATATCCCAAATACTTCAGCATTAGTCAGACCGATTTATAATCATGTTTCTGAGAAAACAATATTTTATTTTATCATCCTCCATGCAAAACACACAAAATGTATTTCACTTTAATTCAAAATGGTACTTTGACCCAGAAATCATGATTTAATTGATAGTTTTGCCATTCCTTTTGTTTTGTTTTATTCATCTGCAACATCAATTTTTGCATGTACTGAAAGCAAAGATTATGACAGTTTTCATGAGTAACATAAGATTTAATTTTAGTTCCAGTTAATGTGGGATGAAAAATGTTGAGAAATAGAAATTGTAACTAGCATTTTTTTTACCACTTATTTATTATTAAAAAACCCTATTGTGACTAATGTTTTAAGTTAGATAACGTATTTAAAAATTAATCAAATAATAAATTCTTGAAACAAGAATTAAGTAAATTAAGTTAAACATATTTATTATACAGTCTGCTTTTTAACCAAATAAACCGAATTAAAAACTCAAGAAGTAATTTAACAGATACTATAAATATTCTTGAAACCAACAAATTTCACAAATTTTTATGGGTCAATAATTGGTTGACTATTTAATTTCAAATATGATTTAAGTCCTTTTATGAAGTATCTCAGTAATTCCATATAGTATATTGTACCACATTTTTTATTCTTAATTATATATTTCTATTTTTACCTTTAATATTATTTATTCCACATGCATTCATCTTTGGGTGAATTAATTTGTCTAATTAGCATTCATTTAAAATGACAGGGAAGTGTGTATTTCAGTACACCAATAACATCTTTAAACAGTAGACAGTAGTTTTATAAACGGAATGATCCCTGTCTTTTTAAAGTATTTTGATGGTTAATTTACCATTTTGTTTTTAGCTTTGTGTTTGTTTGTTTGTTTGGCTTCTTTTTCCTTTTATGTTTTGTTTCATTTATCATGTTTGATTATTTTCATTTTTTGCTTGTGGGTCAGAGAACTGACATTACTGTTCAGTCACCTCCAACGGCAGCGTAGCACCAAGAAGGTCCTCCACAACTCCTACCACACCCTGCTGTCGGGGCTCCGGCCGTACAGCTCCCCCTACCTGTCGGGGGACAGGTACGCCACTGTCCAGTTTAATCTTCCTAGAGGACACTAACTCTTCCCTGCAATTTCAGCAATACAATTAAAGACACATATAGCATACTGTAGTGTAGTAAAGTTTCAGGTCATTACTTAAAGTGCCCCTATTATGCTATTTTAAAAGCTCTTGATTTAGTTTTAGAGGTCTCCTACAACAGGTTTACGTGCTTCCAAGGTCAAAAAACACTTACATTTTCTTATAATATACATTGCAGCGTCAGCTCTTTTCTCACAGTGTCTGAAACGTTTCGATAAAGGATTCGGTCTCTCTAAACCCCTCCTTTCCGAGAGCCTGCTCTGCTCTGATTGGTCAGATGGCCCAGTCTGTTGTGATTGGTCGACTGTGAAAGGCCCATTATAAATCTGAATTTCAGCTCTTCTTCAACACTTGATACACAGTAATACGAACTAGTGGTTCAATGGATCTCCAAACTCACGGTCCGGATCATATTACGGTCAAGGATCGGATCATTTTCAGATTCAGCAAGAAAAAATAAACACTTTAAGTACTCCGATACAACATCAAAAACTATTAGTGAACAGCCAGTAAAAAATAAGAATAAATACCCAAATCACAAGAATAGATAAATACAATATGACAAAGTTACGAATAAATTAAGGTCTAACTGTAGTATTTATTTCAGGTCCAGAAATGTAATAATAAAATGTAAAATAACACCATGTTCACTGTATAAATTTAATATAGATTCATCTTTGTTACATTAATGACATACTGCATAGACAACAGCAAGTATTTATAGGCTGCTGTCACTTTAAGACAGAATACATGGGTCATTATAATGATGCACATCTTTCTCTTGAGATAGAACCGACTGTGCTTACGAGAATACTTGCCGAGACTGGTATTTTGACCTAATTTTGTGTGTATGTGTCCATCCAAGTTCAGGGAGACGTGAAAGAGGAATAAATTCTGAGTTTCATCTGAAGCGTGCGTCTCTCTGTGTGTGCGGCTGCGCGCACAGATAACAGCATGCAAGTACCAAATTAAATTCTCTTTTGCCTCTTCTAGCACTGGAATGGTTTAAAATCTACTGGATGTGTAATCTAACAAGACAAAACTCGTGCAAATTCTAAACTTTAGTCTATGGTTGTTAAAAGTGTACGGATCACGGATCAGCAACGATCCGTTTAACCCCTAATACGAACAGTATCGGCGGCATCGGTTTTACCGTATTGATTTCAAGCTCGAGTCCTCATCCTTTGGAAGTGCATTAAAATGTATTTGTTTTCACAGCACTGAAAACCACGTCTTCTCGACACTTCGACAACACAAACCAGACTTCCAGTCTCAGCTACAACTACAGTGTTGAGGGCGGGGCAAAATAGGAGTTGTTCACAGGCAGCCAATGAAGACTAATATGCAAATGTGTTACAAACCTTCATACGATCATGCTAGAAGTAAGACTGGAATTACTGATGACTCTTTTCAGGCAGTTCAGAATCAGGGAGACAATAACTCAACTTTTACATTGACAAACAGCAATCACACACTACATGAAAGGTAATATCCAAAGGAAAGCATAATAGGGGCACCTTACATGTTAAAGTGTTCAGAGGAAGTTCAGCACCTGACACTCCTATAAGCTGCAGTTAAATCAGTTGCAGTTGTTTTACTTGTTTGTGTTTTTGCGTGCCTTTCTGTCTGCTTGTGTCTTGTTTTTTGTGCTGATACTAATACTACACATCTATACTAGGACATTGAAAGATGCATCAGATATGTGATGTTCTGTTTAAATTGTGGTAGATAAGTTGGAATTTTGAGATAGAAAATATAGCCTTTTAGTAGTTCACACTTGTGCGGCCTAAATAATAGAAAGTCTCCTTAACTGATCACGTATCTGATGCCGTTCAATGGCCTTTGTGTGTGTTAATGCCTGCGCTCATTTGTGTGTGCGCATTATCTCTTTACCCTTTGACATTACAGTGTGTCTCACACCCCATCTTCATAGCCCTTCATTCAACTTCTCCATTCTCCTCCTCTCCTCCTCTCTCTCTGCCATCACTCCATCCATTCCCGTTTTCAGGAGGACTGACGTGTCATGCAGGTTTGTGGTAGGCTTTTGAGACGACTATTTCGCCCAATGGGAAGTGTCATTGGCCATGCTGTGTTTACAGTTTGAGGTGTTTTTTGTTTCGAGTGACGATGTTAAAATGAACGTGATGATGGTTGGCTGCATTCAGATGCATTGACCTCTAGTGGCCAGTTTCTGCATGCCACCCTGTCCCTGCCTGCCTCACTCAACTTTCTCTAAATGACCTTTCACCCCTATAAGTTGCACATGTTGTATCCCTTAAATTTGATCCTGGGGCAGTTTTTCATTTCAGTGCAAAAAAATAAATAACAAATTACCAGAGATGTTCTGAAAGGCTGATCCTGGTTGTGTGTGTGAGCTCATCAACCCTTTCTCCAAACGCACTTCTTTCTCCTCTTATTAGTAAGTTACACTTTGTTTTGAAGTGCACGTTACTGCCCAAAAGGAATAGCGAGCCTGATATCGCTCTAAACCTGTATTATTTTCATTCATCTGTAGAACACAGAAAGAGATATTTAGCAGTATTAACAATTAAAGTAAGCTGTTAAGAATGACCAAAAATGCTTTTAAAAAAAGGCACTATAACAGTGGTTCATACAACTTGTGCGCTGGAGCCATACGATAGATTTGTTTTTTAGACTGAAATGTAAGTCATTATGAGATTTGAAAGCACCGGCGGAGGGATTTTAAGCTGCATTCACGCCATGTCGGAATTGCGCTAATTATGAGATTCCGACTTGTAAAAAGTGTTCATGTCCTCATAGAACTCGTAAATATAACTTTTTAACTTAAAAATATTTCTGCTAACTGACCACCTCAAATTCATTTGGCTATTTTTGTTGTCATCTCGTGATTACGGTATTAAGTTATGCTGTGAATGCAGTGTAAGCAAATAGAAGTGTACATTTTGGCTTGTTCCTCACACAAAGCTATATACCGTATTTTCAGCCCGTTCTCATCCCAAGGCGTCATATACTGACGCTTTTGACATTTCGTCTACATCCAACGCACATGGCACCCTTTAGCGTCAATATGAGACGCAGATAGATATGGGTAGGTTTAGGTCTGGGGTAGGGTTAGACCTTCTGGCCCATATCTATCTGCGTCTCATATTGACGCTAAAGGGTGCCATGTGCGTTGGATGTAGACGAAATGTCAAAATATGTCAAAAATGACGCCCTATGAGAATGCGTTGGTATTTTGGCTTGAAATATATCACAGATGTCTACATGGACTACTTTTTTTTTACTACATTCATTTTTAGAGCTTGATCGCCCCAGTCCCTGTTGACTTTCATTATATGGAAAAAAAGCATCAAAACATCTCCTTTTGTGTTCCACAGAAGACAGAAAGTCATACTAGTTAACATGAGGATCAAACTTGCATTTTTGGATGAACTGTTCCTTTAAAATTGAAAACTTGCATTTAAGTTATTACATTAGGTAGACTAGGTACACTATGTAACTTTTTTTTTTGTTCAAAATTTATAACATTTACATAATGAGCTAGTACATCATGAATCAATCTTCCAAACCGTGTTTTTGTCTTATCCTGAATCACTACGGTACGTCTATAATAAGTGGGTAATACTCCAGTTTAGGGTCCAGTTCTTTCTATTAACTAGTTGCTTTTTAGCATGCACGTCATTAGGATATTGGTTGTTTATTAGTACTTATAAAGCATATATTAATGCCTTATCCTACATGACCATATTCTATATCCCTTAATATTACCCAATACCTAAACTCAACAACTACCTTGCTAACTAGTAAGCAGTAATCAGGAGTTTATTAAGGCAAAAGTTGTAGTTAATAGTTAGTGAGAATTGGACCCTAATCTAAAGTGTGACCGATAAGGGTTTATATTCAGACTATTTTAGACCGAGTCTTCAACCACTGTGGAGAATCCTCTCGTCATTGACATAAACAGAGAGAAGTAGCTCCGGCTATACAATGTTCTTCTGCAAGATGCATGCAGTTTTGTTTATTAACCACTGGAGCACCAAAAGTTACATAGTTTACCTTTAAGTTCCACAAACTGAGTTGGATCCAAATCCACTTACAAGAACAAGATCCATGTGAATTGTGTCTTATACTACTTGCATATGAAATTTTAATGTTTGCCCGAAAATGCACACTAAAAACAAGTGTAACACTTGTGTCCTGGCACAGCCGACTGACCCTCACAACCCCTCACGAATCCCTCCCTCTCCCTTGTGTGTCTCTTCAGTCAGCTCGTATCTAAAAAGAGGGGTTTCTTCCGGATTCATACTGGCAGTAAGCAGAGGTATCCATGTGTGATGTGCCTGTGCACACTGGGCTCGATCCGTCCCGTCCCTGATGCCTGAAACTCTCTGAGCGTTACTGATCCAGTGCAGCTCCACCCATTCAGCGAGACTCGTAAATGCCTTCTCTGACGAGGCATTCTTCGTGACTGGATTCAGTATATGCCTAACGTGACGGCTGCACTAGCTCAATAATCTCAGTGATCCACTGCCCTTATCTGTGAGAGGCTGATCAGAGAACAGGACTTTATATCTGTGCTGAATGCACGCAGATGAGGCCTGCATGTGCTCACAGGGCAAAGATAAACCATGCGGTCTGGTGTTACTGAAACCTCAATCGCTTCTCATCATGGTTTATTCTGATATGCATGTCAGTTATACTTTACGGTTTTTCTTGAGAGGCTAAATAACTTATGGCATGTTGTACCATTTGAATGCAGGGATATCAAGAATTCTTAAGGTCAGACATTTTGTAGGGGAGGTATGCATGTACGAGTCGTGTTTAGACAGATCTTCAGATCCTTTAATGTGTTTAAGCATGTGTTAGCATGCTAAAAGTAATCGGATGTAGATTGAGTTACAAAATGATGCTCTTTAACAAAGTGTGCATGAGGTTTGTGACCTCTATGGGCATGATTGAAACAGTATTTCAATGATGACTGCTATTAGGACTGTAGAAAATCTTACTTTGTGGCATGTTGTAAACAATTATTTGAAATGTCATCATTTTAAATAAAGTTAAGTGGATTTTGTTTGTTACACGTTATGTTTCGGCTAAAAAATACATTCTTTAGCATGCTTGTGCGTGGTACCATGGATTCAAAGAGTGCTCTTGCATTTCTCCAGTTGCTCCTTTTGATGGCACGATTTATACACTGTCACGCCCCATTCAGCTCAAGAAATTGCGCTCAATATGCTTTCTTAACTATTTAAATATGAATCCAAATGTCTATGTGATGCTCACACAGGGCAACATATGTCTTTGACTAACCATTTTCCTTTGTTGTGTCAGCGTTATCATGTAAATTAAACTAACCACCTGTAGATAGATCGATGTGTTTCCTAACCCTTCTGTCTGTTTGTCTATGTTGATATGTCCTCTTACATAAGCAAACATAGTCTCTGAAAAAAAGTTTCACATTATGGAACATGTAGGAAAAAGTCTTATACAGAAAACCAAGGCAGTGCTAATGAGAGGATTGATTAATTTCCTTGTTTGTCACCAACTCAGATCATTCCTCTAATTCTCTCGCCAGTGGGAAGATGGGCTTCCGTGACCGCATTAGGATGAACAATTCGCGCTCCTCTCAGGCTATCCGGAGCAAGGCTTCTCCTTTGCCCCCAGGTAATGTACGGCGCTCGCCCAGCACGGAGAACGTTCCTGAAGCCACCAGCCCCGGCAAGGTCCAGAAAAGCTGGAGCTTCAATGATCGGACTCGATTTCGTACCTCTCTCCGCCTAAAACCACGTCCTGCTGCAGATGGTAGATACCTCTGTTCACCTTATACAGACACATACGTATATATACGTACATAAACTACTGTTCAAAAGTTTGGGGTCGATACAATTTTTTATATTTTTCGAAAGAAGTGTCACCAAGGCTGCATTTATGGACCCTTTTCAGTTCACAGACTGTCCTGAAACGTTTCCACAGTTATCAGCATCGCAAATCTAGTAAAGCTTTTCATATTTTCATTTTCAAAAAATTTGATATACTCGGCCCAGCCAAAAAAAAGTCACTGTTTGGATTTATATAAGCAAATGCTTAAGAGTCTATGATTGGATCCTTGTTACTGTGATTTTTGTGTTTCTATCATGTTATATGTTTGTCAACCCTAGGGTTCTTCTAACCCTAGTTGATGGAGAAGTGTGCAGCTTTTCATTTCTTAAACAACCATGTTGGAAGACTATGAAAAGAATGGTTGGGAGGAACATGAAGAATAATTTACACTCATGAATTGGCTCCAGAATTAAATTGAGTCCAGACCTTAAATTCATTGAAAGTCTTTGGGATGTGCTGGAGGAGACTTTACAGAGTGCTGGACTCTTGCATTGTCAATACAAGATCTTAACCAAAAATTGATGCACCTCTTGATGGAAATAACATCACAACATTTATTTACATCTACAGGTGGTACATTTTTGGTCAATATGGCCATGACGTGTCTTCCTACATGGTTGTTTAAAAAATGAAAAGCTACACACTTAGAGCAAATGGAAATGCAAAAAATATATTTACTTTCATCTCCCATTCAACACTGTAACTATGATGACTTCCACTTCTGAGAGCCCCAGAAATGTGAAAAGTGTCCATTTTACCAAAAATGACAGTAAATACAGTAAAACTGTATTATTTGGAATATTTGTAACATTTTAAATAATATTTCTATTTTCATATATTTTAAAGTGTCATTTATTCCTTTGATGATAACGCTGAATTTTCAGCGTCATTAATCCAGTCTTCAGTGTAACATGATCCTTCAGAAATCATTGTAATATGCTGATTTGCTGCTTAAGAAACATTTCTTATTATTAATGTTGAAAACAGTCGTTCTGGAAACGGTGATACGTTTTTCAAGATTCTTTAATAAATAGAATGTTCAAAAGAACACCTTTAATTTGAAAATGCTGCACTTCAATTACACTTTTGATCAATCTAATGCATTTGTTCTGAATAAAAGATATAATTTTTTTTTTAAACCTTTGCCCCCAAACCATTGAACGGTAGTGTACGTTTTCCTCCTCTCATTACGGATTGATCTCTCATAGTGGAGGGAGTAGGAGAAGAGCACACAGAGGACAAATCTTACAGTGATGTTGCCATGGAGGATGTGATTCCAGCAGTGAAGACCCTAATTCGAGCCGTTAGGTGAGTCCACCACACAGCTCTACAGACCAAGTACTATAAAGTCACCATGCATGCCGTTCAGTTTAAATGAATGGTTGGTCTTTTGCAAAAGGGACTTCATTATAGAATCTGCTCCGTCAGCCATGACCTTTTCACTGTGCAATTACATCAGTTGACCGTTATGGAGACAAAGCGGGGTTAGACTCAAAGAGGGCATGGCAACCTTCAGTTGTGGTTCCTACTTCTTGCTTAAACAAGCAGAAAGTAATACAAGATGTTCTAAAAATATTATCAAGTTCTTACAGAGAAGCGAGTGGCCTCTCTCTGATTGGTCAGTGCAGCAAGAACTTGTTCAGTCAGTAAAGGATGTGCATTGGGTGATTCTTCAAAATGTTCACTAGGAAGATTTTAAATAAAAATAGCTTAAAAAATAAACAATCATTCTGGTTTGAAAGCTTAGAAAAGGGTTTTTTTTCTTTCAAATTTGAAAAGTATTACTATTATTATTTATAAAGTATGTTATATTTGCCTATTAAAATATCTTTTAGAATGGTTTAAAGTCTACATGAAATGAAAGTTGCGATTCTCTTTTCTCCCCTATTGTGAGCTTGATTGGATGGTTTGTAAATTCCTGTGATGTCAAGTGAGTGACAGGTTGCTGGAGAGGAGGGATTGTCCCGCCCTCACACCAGTGCAAAAATCACATGAATTTTAAAAAATAATGATGTGCATGGATAAATCGTTTAGAATAAACACTACAATATTACATTAAAAAAATGTGAATTTTCGGTTTTGATTTCATAACGGCAAATTCCCTTCCGTAATGCATTTTAAATTAGAGAATTTCTACTGTGCACTCTTCTACTGGAGAATTTCCAGGTGTGTACATGTTCACAGGTGCTTCTTTCCTGTTATCTGGGCGAGAAGATTCTGCCTTTTACATAAGAGCCCTCTTTAAAGCCCCTTTCACACAACGCTTTGAACCTGGCAAATTGCCAGAGTGCCTTCTGTGTGAACGCAAATACGCCCCGGGATTGATGCCGGGATCGATGCCGGGTTGGGGACCTAGTAACATTGCCGTGTACAGACCCGGAACGCGCGCTGTGTGAACAAAAGCCAGAACCAATGCCGTATAAGGGGTGTGTCGTAGTGATGATGCACGAGCCTTTGCAAGAGTAGTTATTGTGCGACTCAGTTACTCAAGAAGAAAGTTTGTGTTCGTCATCGATACAAGAAAGAACGAAAAAATGTCTGCAAACTGGACTGAAGTAGAGACCCGAGAGCTACTTGCAATCCGCGCCGAAGCTGAGATCGTTCGCCAGCTTTGTGGAACGGTAGGCCTACGTGATGCGTTAGTGTACGACAAAACTTTTCGATGCGTACCTTACACGTCACATCCAACGTCACGCGTCTTTCCGGAACATACACGGGTTGTGTGTGAACGCGCTCTCTGATTCCGGCAAATCACTGCCAGTGTGAATGAAGCAAAATCAAACGAACCCGGGTCAAATTCCGGGTCACTTTATCCGTGTATTTTCCGGAATCTCTGTGTGAAAGGGGCTTAAGATTGATGTCCTAAGGGAACAGGCAAATTTTAGCTTCACCACAATGCTGAGGTTTCACTTTTGTGGAAGACCCACGTGTGCTATTCAGGCTTAGGACAGAACAATCTGCAATGCTCTAAAAAAACAGATTTCGCTCAAATAAACCTTGAATTACCTTCTCACAGTTTAAAATGTAATTTTGTTTTATTTTATTTTAATTTTGTTTTATTTTATATTTTATTTATTTTCATGGTTTTGGGAGACACCTGGCAAAGCTTTTAAAGGACTGCCCTGAATTAGGTCAGCTTGATCACTAAAAAGATTTTAAATTCTTCAAAGAATTCATTTGAAGATTTCTGCATGTTTGGATGTTCTTTTGCATTTATCCCTGCCTCAGATAAAGTGAAAGCGGATATTTGTTCATGCAGCTATTCTTAGAGATCCCATCTCAAATGCATCTGTGGACGGGGTATTCTAAAGCTGACCATATAATGATACAGCCATACAGTGCATTGCTATCGACTGAGCGAGTCAGCGTTTTAAGGAAACCCTTGGAGGATGGAAATAAATGGGATTTCTTTTTTCTCCTCTCTCCTTCTCTTTTATCCACACCTGAGACCCGCCCTGACAAAATATGCAGCTACCTGCAAAATTAAAAGACGGGTGGAAAAATATATACAGACAGCAAAAAGCCTAAACTCTAGAGTCATCAAGAACCGTGTTTGTTCTGTGTGGGAGGTTTGTGTGTGCTGTGGAGCAGCTGTGGACTTCTTCTTCTGAGCTCCGACTGAAACTGCACCATCACCCGGGCAGAGATGCACATTTGCACACGCAAGCTGTTCCTGCAAAACAATGGCTCTTTTTGAAAAAATAAAAATAAAACTAAAGTCCTCCACAGTGTGTAGAATTTACCAGCACAATTAAAAGACTTCTGTCCAAGCTCGGTTCTCCCCCTGCTGGTTGCTAATGAATCTAAAGGATAAGGAAGGACAATTGTCCTAGTTGTATTCTGAGAACGGAAACTCTCCATAACGGAATCTTATGAAACATAAAACGCCTCTATACTTAAGACAGGATATCCTCTCCTGTGATAAATAATCATACTCGCCCATGTTCAGTTTTCTGTTGAGCCAGCAGGGCTTGAGAGTGCACTGAGACGATGATAAAAGGGATCAATGTCAATTTAGAGAGAGGTAATCTATCTCTGACTAACAACTGGAAAAACACTTTAGGTGGAAACTGAAGCACTGGTCAAGGGAATCTCCGCTCTTACTGTGATGTCTAGTGTATTTTCAGATGCTATCCTGCTTATGTGTTTGTGTTTAATTGTGCTTAATCCCGAAAGTTTTTGCTTCTTTAATCTAATTAAAGGGATACCACTGACCTGCTGAATTGTAAAGAAAATAACGGGGTCAAGACAACTTCCTCTCCTGACATCACAAATAAAAAAGAATATGGAACATTAGATCTATTATTTTGGAAATGTTTGGAATTTGTGCTTGATTGGTTTTTAAATTATTCATTGTGTTTTGGGAAAATTCAGTAAATTTTCAAATAGTATAACTGTGCAACTGAGTGTAAATAGATGTTTACTTTTATTTTTATACAATTAACATTTAATAGCTTTCAAGGGAAAACTATTAATTTGTATTTTATTTTTTAGAAGTTGCTTCAAAAACACAATTGGGCTGAATGTATCAGATTGGGAACACCCGTTTAAAATTGTGTAATAAAACAGTACATTTACTTATTTAAAAAATATATATATTAATTTCTATCATAACAAAATACAAAGTTGGGTTCATGTATTTATTGTGAAAGGTGATATTTCTATGCCTGAAAAATGTAAAACATTAATTTAAATAAATCACCACTAATGCATATGAAAATTAATGTGCATACAAATCCAATTATTTATCATTTTATTTTAAACCTGACATTTTAATGAGTTTCAGAGGAGACGATAAAAAAGGAGGGGGGGGGGGAAGCTTAATAGCTTAATAAGGAAATAATACATAATTTCATCATTTGAAAAATTGTGGGGGGAAAATACAATACATTTTCCAAATGTCTTTTTTCTTCGTTTTCTAAATAATTTTCTTCCTCAGCTTATACACATTAAGGCATAAATCAACAATGCCATTTGTCTTCTGCTTCAAACACGGGGGAAAGGAGGTTACGTTACGTCACAAAACAGATATAGTGCACACACTTTCCCTCTGTGTAAAGAGGGAGTCGTCTTCAGAATAATTTCCAGGCGTGAGGTGGGGGAAGCGTTCTCTGTAATTGATAAGGTCTCTTTCTGTAATAAATCTTGTTACACTCATTAATCTTGTGACTCGTTTCACAGCTGTTTGCTCTTGTTAGCAGTATTCCTGTTTTATCTTTTCCTGTAATGCCATGCAGGCATTCTGCCTGTATTCTGGGTCAGTCTAACGTGCTTCTGTGTGTCATGTGAATAGGATTCTGAAATTCCTGGTGGCCAAGAGGAAGTTTAAGGAAACCCTGCGGCCCTACGATGTAAAAGATGTGATTGAGCAGTATTCAGCAGGACACCTCGATATGCTGGGCAGAATCAAGAGCCTGCAGATGAGGTCTGATCCTCAGACAAGCCGTCATTCCCACATCAGCTTTTCATCTTAACACGAAAGCATTTCCTAATGAGTCACGTTGATTTCTTTTCCTTTAAAGGGTGGATCAGATCGTAGGCCGTGGTGCCATTTCATCAGATAAAAAGGTGAGGTCTGAAAAAGGAGAGAAAACTCCTCCTGAACTGGAACAGATGGATGAATTAAGCATGATGGGACGAGTGATGAAAGTGGAGAAGCAGGTAAGCTTTGATTTATCTATCTATCTATCTTTTCTAATTTAATATATTTAGAATATTATATATTCCTGTCATGCCAAAACAGTGTTCAGTGTCACATGAAATCATTCTAATATGCTGAAGAAACATTTCTTAATATTAACAATGTTGTCAAAAGTATTATCAATACTTTCAATAAAGCATTTGCATTGGGTTTGTAAAGCTGTTTTTATGCATGTTTTTGGTGCATTTGCACAGTTTTGACCAGCAGGCGTCACCGGCGTATGGTGTTTCAAACGATTCGAAACAGTGAATCATTTAGCCAAGCAATTGATTCAAAGCTTTGCAAAGCTTTGTTTCTCCCATCACTAGCTTGCGCACAAACTTGTGGCTCATTAAATTACTAAAATATTATATATTATTATAACTAATGCATTAAATGCTGATTTCATGTTGATGTGTGTATGACAGCGCGCTGCCTGCCGTCTTGTTATTGTTCTTTTGCGCGTGCGGGTCAGTTAAAGACCCTGATCAGTTCACACTCAAATCTGATATTGGCCACATTTTAAAAAATAATGTACTGCCAAACAAAAAAAATCTAATCTGAGCAATAAATCAGAATTGAGCTCTAAGGCTTGCAGTGTGAACGTAGCCAGAACGTTTTTCTTCCTTGTCTGTAGCCCATTGCGTTTCACATAATAGATAATCATTATATTCACAATAATTTTCCTGAACATTATTAAATCATCATAAAATAGCACTATAAGTAGACTACAATCTCTTTTTTCCCTCCTCAGGTGCAGTCCATTGAAAATAAGATGGACCTGCTACTAAACTTCTACTCCCAGTGCCTGAAGAAGGGCTCGTCCCACTTCACCCTGTCGTCCCTGCTGGAACCAGACTTGACCTCTGACTACCACAGTCCGACTGATCAACGGGACCTGTTCCCCTCAGCAAACACCCTTAATATCTCACACTCGGACAGTGGCAACATGGAATGACCCCCGGAGAGAAGACGCATCATCCAACGCCTAAAGCCAGCTACACTAACCTTGCACAGTTCCTCCAAACTACTGCTGTATCTCGCATGGGTTCATCCTTTGCACAGGGGACGGCGGCTTCTGGCCTACTTTTCTAGACAATGCCTCGCAAACTAAGCTCTTATATTTCACAATGCCCGCAGTGTTTTTATTTGAACGTGCCTGCAGTCTCTCTTCTTTTTATTTTATTCCACCTGATTCAGGAAAGCTACAGAGAAACATCCTCACAAGACATTATTGAGGTTGTGTGTTGAACATTTGGACAGAGTTTTAGCTGAGACCATCTCTTTTTATCAGTCTTCCAAAATAGGAGGGGACGAATAACTTGACTGCTACAAAACGGTCCCCTCTCAAGTTCTTTTTACCTTTTATCGATGGTATTTCTTTTTTGGAAGTCTCTGTGCCAATATTGTTTCTTGGTTTTGTTGAGGTTTTGATAATCAATAGACCCCCAGAGCAGTTCTATTTTTCTCTCTGTCTTTTTTTCTAAGAAATCAGGGCATTGTGAACTGAATTAGATTTTCGGACTCTCCTTCTCGGCCTAAAACTTTGGCCCGATGCAATAGACTCCTTGTGCCACAAGAAGTCTCTGAGCTTCTAATGAATGTACTGCATCCAGTACTCTTCCTTTATTTATCATATTGACATGTCCTTCGAGTCATCACAGATTGCTGTAAAGAACAGCACGATGGACAGTATTTCCACCAAAGCATCAACTCCTGTCATTTTTATCCCGCACGGTTCCTCTTGGGATTTCAGGAAGGAAGGAACTTGGCCCTCAGGTTTCCTTCCCACATGACTTGGGCTTGTTGGGCTCCTCTCTTCTGACAGCGCCCTGCCACTGCGTCATCTCTCAGAAGCCCACGAGCAAAAAAACAAGAACAGCAAATAAATACGAATATTCTTTGATTAAATAGCCAGCGTTAAAGTGCATGTTAACAGTTTGAGTAGTTCAGGCAAGTTTGTTTCATTTTGTGGGGTTAGTTCTGTTCTTCTGGCCTTCTCTCTGATCTTGCAGCCCATCTCCTCATTCTGCATGTGCGTCAGTTCAATAAGTGGGTCAAAAGAAGTCTGTCTTCTCCCCCAAAATGACTCACGATTAGTTGAGATTTAAAGGGATAATTCACTCAAAAATGTATGAGGACCTGTTATGCTTATACTTAAATTAACTTTCTTTAGTGTGTGATGTTACTGTTTGAGCATGAAAAAGTTCTGCAAAGTTACAAATCACAAAGTCACTCAAACTGAGTTATTCTCTATATCAATGTCACTGTTTCTGAACTCCCTGAAACGCCTCCAGTGTAGTCTTGAGTTTTCTTCCGGGAGCAAACACGTCACAATATTCCTCATTTAAATAATTCCCGCCCAAGGCATACGCAGAATCGTATACGCAGAGGTCTGGTTGAGATAGTTTGTAGTGTGTTGAAACTGGCGGTTATGGTAAGGGGAGTGATATTTCTCCAAGCATGCTCGAAGCGGTGGACCAATCACAACACACTATTCCAGCTAACCAGTCGACCAATCAGAGCACAGTGTGCTTTTCAGAAGGAGGGGCTTCATAGAGACAGGAACTAAAACGAAATCAAGACTCTGTAAAAAGGCATAATAGTTCTCTTTAAAATTCTGTCATTTTGGTCTCTCTAAATCTGCATGACTTTCTTCTGTGGAACGCACACATTTCTCAGTGATCGATCCAATGAAAGTCAATAGGGTGAAAAATAGCAACATGGACCCTATTAAAGCCATACACATTTACACAACATGAGGGTGGATAAATGATGTCAGAGTTGTCATTTTTGGGTGAACTGTCCCTTTAAGACTATGATCTTTCACCAGGTTATGACCTTAAAATGAATGCCTTTCATCACCCATATAGAGATCAATAGATCATTATTTTCGTGTTGTCTCACACGTGACCTTAACCTCAGCCATGTACAGACTTGCCACTATTTTGAAGATTTGAGTAAACTAGGAGAAGTCATTGAGACGAGCATTGATGCATGATCTTTACGTTAGTATATGCATGCAGTTTATGGGACAGGATCTAGCTTTATATGACATGCAGTTCAGGTTACAGACAGCATGGAGGGGGCTGTAGGGAATACAGCACTCCTCTGCCTTACTGACATAGCTAGAGCACACTGACCATGTGTTTACGGTACAACGGTGGACCTAAGAGATTGTTTAGGCCACTTGTCATTGCATTGATTCATCATTCTAATGGACAGAACTGGAGTTCACAATTTAAGCAGAATTTTCTACATTTACTTTTCCCTCGCATCTTCACAGATTCCAATATATGCTGTTTGAAAATCTCATTCTCCTTTCTCCACATTTGTTTCTACTGGACTGTATTTGAAAAAAAGAAAAAGAAAACACTTTTCACTAGTTCTTGTTTCCTACACACACTCTCTCTCTCTCTCTCTCTCTCTCTCTCTCTCTCTCTCTCTCTCTCTCTCTCTCTCTCTCTCTAACGTTTCTGTCCCTTTAAACAGAACACTGAACCTTTCAGGCATTAAGTAATACTTTTTTTCTTCATTGATATGATTGGCAACTGCTAATGTGAGAGGTAACTTGATCTATAATATGTATGTTTTACTCTGACATGATTGTAAAAAATGAATAAATCCAGATTTTGTTTATGAAAAACAGGTGTAACAGATCTCTGTAAATAATTTACAGTAATTTAATGCTTTTCTATATATATATATATATATATATATATATATATATATATTGATAATGTTTTTGAGTTTGTGAGAGTGAAATCTGAATCTTTTAAACATGAAACACTGTGAAACTGGACATCTGATGATAGGTTGATGAGTTAAACTGGATTTATTAAAATGATCCATGTGACTGGCTGTTACAGCAGAACTATAATTAAAACTATATAAATAAACTATACTTTAAACTTAACTATATAAATAACTGTAAACTGTAAATACACTACCAAATGTCTGGGTCAATAAGCTTTTTAATGTTTTTGAACATTATTTAGCATCTGTTTTAATATTTTAAAATGTTGCTTGTTGCTTTAAAATGAATTTTCAGCATCATGTCACATGATCCTTCAGAAATCATTCTAATTTGCCGATTTGCTGCTCAAGAAACATTTATTATTATTACCATCAATGTTAAAAACAATGTGACTGTCAGTCAAAACTGAAATAGCCTACAGTGTCCACCAAAAAGCATAACTGTAATTTTATTAGGAAACTAAATATCAAACTAAGTGGCTTATAACACAATGTAAGAGCAGTGTTCAAGAATAAGACAAAAAAATGTATGGCATAAATATTCATTTATTTGTGGAAATAAAAAAAGTTGAGAGCCGCTCCACTAGAGGGCGGTACACTTTAATCTGATTTGAAACCCACAGTCTCATGTGACGTAATCCTCTCCGTTTCACCCATAGACAGTAACAGAGGCAGGCCCTTATCTAGAGGTCTTTGTAAATAAAGCTATTAAAACGGTGTTTTCAGAATTAAGAGTGTGTGTATATAGTGATCGATGAGTGTATCGTGTTTCAGAGATCCTCTCACGGAGAGACGGACGCTCGGGTAATGATGATGTCGGGTGAGTCACTGCGCGTGCCCTGATGATGATGATGATGATGATGATGATGATGATGATGTGGACTGTGTTTGGTTGGAGCTTTAACACACTTTCTGTGTTTGCGAAACTCGTGAGCTAATCAGCGCTCCTACTTCTGTCTGTGTGTGTTTATCGGGTTATCCCTGATGAGAGTTAGCGAAGTCAAGTCGTTTGTTAAGCGGCGGAAGTTGTTCTTTCTCCGTTTTTAGATCAAACACGGAGTTTATGTTTGTTTAACGGTTGGAATTTTTCAGCGATAAGACAAAACCCGGTAAGGTGATGTAAATAATGATCTGATTGCTAAACATGGATTACTTTAAAATTAAAAAAAAGACATTTAGTAGCTTTAGATTAGTTTGCTACGTTTTGTTAGCTACCTGTAGTGTAGCTAACAATTGTTTATGTTAAGTTTAATGGGTTTACATTATTGTAAGTTAGCGTGACAAACACCAAAGTAACCTCCTCAAGGTTTTTAGTTGTTCTACTAAACACTGTAGCAGTGATGTACTTGTTTATATGACTGTTTTTTTTGTTTTTGAACACGTAACTTCAATTTATATTGATTCATCACGTGATAGCCCAGTTCATAATAATTGTCAATCTTCAAAAAGCCTGTCAGTGTGTCTTTATCACAGTCTATGGTGTGTATCAGTGTTTACATGACTTTCAGCCTCATCGTTTTTTCTCGTGTGTCTGTAGATACTTAGGATGTTTTGCTGCTCTGAGGAAAAGCATTTTTGAGCTATGAGCCGCCAGTGAACGTCAGTTGTGCTGCTTTATAAACGCATGTGCATCAGAGTGATGGAGAGTGACTGTAGGATCCCCATGTCCTGTCTGAGACCCCGGATCCTGGCCCTGCATGCGCTGTTCTGGGGTTTGGTGTCTCTCAGGTAAGAAAAATAAGTGAAATTGATTCTCTCCTAATGCAAAACAAAAGCTTTGATCACGTTTACTCATTCCACGTTTACACTTTTTTTCTAGAGTGTTTGGAGCAGCTCTTCTTAGCGATGAGAAGGCAACAGGTACTTACTGGACACACATCAGGATTCATCAAAGATTGTTCTGCTAGCGTACCAAGTTCATATAGTAATAATCCTCCTTGTGTGCTTTTTCTTTTGCAGTTGCAGTGACAAAGGCAATGACAGCACCATGTTGGCAGTTGGAAGAGTTTGTGGTGGCTAAAGAGTGCAGTGCATGTGAAGGTTTCCATTCGGTGAGTTTCTGGGACGTGCTCGCACAAACACAGAAGTTTAGGGTCAGTGAGATTTATTTAATGTTTTTGAAAGAAGTCTCTTATGCTCACCAAGGCTGCATTTAATTGATCAATAAAACAGTAACACTGTGGAATATTATTACAATATATTTTGTATTTTATTCCTCTAATGCAATGCTGAATTGATCCTTGAACATGATCCTTCCGAGATCATTTTAATATACTGAGAGTTGTGATGTTTAAGAACAGCTTTTATATGAAATATTTTATAACATTATAAATGCCTTTACTGTCGTTGTAGATCAATTTAATGCTTCCTTGCTGAATAAAAGTATTATTTCTGTTTATATATATATATATGTATGTACGTGTAGATAAATTGCGAATTGTGATCGTTCCAAAAGAAGCAAATTTTTCATTTTTGAGAATTAATTGAAGTTTTCTTTGTTTGCTTTGCAAACCCTCTTTTCAGAAGTCAATACCAGCGTGCAGCCAAACAGGATTTGTAGAAACGATCAACTGCACTAAGTCTAACAGAGAAGAATTCAAGAGGTGAGTGGCTCTAATATATACCCTATTCTAGGGTGCGTCTCCCAAAGTTACCAACACTGTTCAATGGAACATAGTTAGCTCACAATACCGCACCCCAGTTCAGTTAACAATACCCAGGTCTCTATCCATATATTTTTATGCAAATTCTAAAATTCTAAACCCCAAGTAATTTATTACATTTAATAAGTTATTAAAATTAAAAATTTAATAAGTAGCTTCCCCAATATCTACAACTTAAATATGTTTTGTGCTAAATGACCTGAGAGTGATAGCCTGGGCTTTCCCATGCTGCCTTTCGCGCAGCACGATTTTATTCACGCTGCTAGGCAGCCTGGATTCCAAAGACCAGATTTCCACCTCAGCGAGGGGACCAATCACAGAACGGGGAGGGAGCAGCAAGACCATGACGACGTTTATGCGACACACCGAAGTTTGTTTATATCTATGGATTCAACATGGCAGCAGACACGAAGTTACCTTTCGATGCAGCCTTAGATATTGTTCTAAGTAGTTTAGAACGCAAGTTTATTTAAAATAAATCTTTGACCCATCGTCTAATTTCTGTCGCTCTACATACGTCATCTGGTATAATTGAAACGATTGGCCATGAGCTACGTACAGGAGCATTTGATAGACATTCGTAGCACCGAAAAAACGGCTCTGGGCATTCGTAAACCACGCCTCAAATACGAGAAAATGAACATGTGGTTCCCAGACCACGTCTCAATGCGACGAGGTCTGACGTTAGCCAGGCTATGAAAGTGATGATTTTGTAACTGCTTTATTTGCAAATTATATTATGTTGATATTGTGGCTTTATATATGGTCAAACACTTGTGTCATTACTATTAACATTCACCAAAATCAAACTCAAATGGGAGTTATGAGGTTTTTGACCTGTGAATGTCAGACATGTGTTTTATGTAACATATGGCAGTAAGTGCATCGCATTACATTTTCATCATCTTACGGGTTATAACGTTTATTGTAGATCTGTGGACGCTCAGTTTTTTCTGTCATCTGGACAAAATCTCATGTTATAAAATAGTTTGTGCTTCACACAGGCTATATGTGAATAAAAGCCTAGATTCAATCTTCAGAATCAAATAAAGCGATCGTGTCTCTTCAGAAAATTGATTAAACCGCTCAATTCATATAGATTAGTTTTACGATCTTTTTATGAAGTTTTTGAAGCGTCACAGTGGTAGAGTAGCTGTCAATGGAGGGACAGAAAGCTCTCAGATTTCATTAAAAAGATCGACATGACGGTGAGTAATTAATGACAGAATTCAATGACATTCTATTCAATGGCAAATGCTTTACTAAGATGCTCTTCTTTGCTCCTCAAATACATAAAGCATTAGCCTTTATATTTATATATATATATATACAGTGAGGAAAATAAGTATTTGAACACCCTGCTACTTGGCAAGTTCTCCCACTTAGAAATCATGGAGGGGTCTGAAATTGTCATCGTAGGTGCATGTCCACTGTGAGACATAATCTAAAAAAATATCCAGAAATCACAATATATGATTTAACTATTTATTTGTATGATACAGCTGCAAATAAGTATTTGAACAGCTGTCTATCAGTTAGAATTCTGACCCTCAAAGACCTGTTAGTCTGCCTTTAAAATGTCCACCTCCACTCCATTTATTATCCTAAATTAGATGCACCTGTTTGAGGTCGTTAGCTGCATAAAGACACCTGTCCACTCCATACAATCAGTAAGAATCCAACTACTAACATGGCCAAGACCAAAGAGCTGTCCAAAGACACTAGAGACAAAATTGTACACCTCCACAAGGCTGGAAAGGGCTACGGGGAAATTGCCAAGCAGCTTGATGAAAAAAGGTCCACTGTTGGAGCAATCATTAGAAAATGGAAGAAGCTAAACATGACTGTCAATCTCCCTCGGACTGGGGCTCCATGCAATATCTCACCTCGTGGGGTCTCAATGATCCTAAGAAAGGTGAGAAATCAGCCCAGAACTAAACAGGAGGAGCTGGTCAATGACCTGAAAAGAGCTGGGACCACCGTTTCCAAGGTTACTGTTGGTAATACACTAAGACGTCATGGTTTGAAATCATGCATTGCACGGAAGGTTCCCCTGCTTAAACCAGCACATGTCAAGTCCCGTCTTAAGTTTGCCGATGACCATTTGGATGATCCAGAGGAGTCATGGGAGAAAGTCATGTGGTCAGATGAGACCAAAATATAACTTTTTGGTCATAATTCCACTCGCCGTGTTTGGAGGAAGAAGAATGAGGAGTACCATCCCAAGAACACCATCCCTACTGTGAAGCATGGGGGTGGTAGCATCATGCTTTGGGGGTGTTTTTCTGCACATGGGACAGGGCGACTGCACTGTATTAAGGAGAGGATGACCGGGGCCATGTATTGCGAGATTTTGGGGAACAACCTCCTTCCCTCAGTTAGAGCATTGAAGATGGGTCGAGGCTGGGTCTTCCAACATGACAATGACCCGAAGCACACAGCCAGGATAACCAGGGAGTGACTCTGTAAGAAGCATATCAAGGTTCTGGCGTGGCCTAGACCTAAACCCAATAGAGAATCTTTGGAGGGAGCTCAAACTCCGTGTTTCTCAGCGACAGCCCAGAAACCTGACTGATCTAGAGAAGATCTGTGTGGAGGAGTGGGCCAAAATCCCTCCTGCAGTGTGTGCAAACCTGGTGAAAAACTACAGGAAACGTTTGACCTCTGTAATTGCAAACAAAGGCTACTGTACCAAATATTAACATTGATTTTCTCAGGTGTTCAAATACTTATTTGCAGCTGTATCATACAAATAAATAGTTAAAAAATCATATATTGTGATTTCTGGATATTTTTTTAGATTATGTCTCCCATTGGACATGCACCTACGATGACAATTTCAGACCCCTCCATGATTTCTAAGTGGGAGAACTTGCAAAATAGCACGGTGTTCAAATACTTATTTTCCTCACTGTGTGTGTGTGTGTATGTGTTTCTTGAGTAAAGAAAACGCTGTACTTATTCAAACAACCAGCGTATTTATCCTTGCATTGCAAAATATATTGCGAATATTCGATCTGTAATTATTATTCGAAAAATAAAATACTATTCGAATTTGACTACGTTGCTTTGCTGGCCGTAAATGCAGTTAATCCGTGATAAATCCCAAGCACTAACTCGGAGTTATAATTAAATGCACTGGGTGGCGCTGTGGAGTGTTTTAACAAGTTGTGTGTATTTGATCA
The DNA here is from genome assembly GCA_030578275.1 of Meda fulgida. NCBI lineage: Eukaryota > Metazoa > Chordata > Actinopteri > Cypriniformes > Leuciscidae > Meda > Meda fulgida. The sequence continues at coordinate 3,485,420 of CM060634.1, read as the reverse complement.
CATAATTTTGTCGTCTGCCTCGCGAAGTTTGGAATTTCTTGAAAATTATCTTACTAAATGGAATTACTTTTGATCAAGTTAATTAATTAATCTGAGTTATGACATCACCACAATGAGAAATCACATGAAATCCAAACAGTCGATTGAGGAAAGACAGCTGTCCATCACTGCATCACGACTGCAGGTAAAGCGCAGCTGGACACCGCGTGATCCGAGATAACTCAATATAAACGTGAAACAATATAAACACGATAATCATACGCTGACTCGAGCGTTTGTACGTTCTGTACGATATCTGGCGCAATCGCTTTATTAGGCGTTTTTTTTTCCGTTCGCGCTGCTTGAGCGTGCTTTTGTTTTTTATATTTTTTGTTTGCACATAGGCCTACTGTTTCATGTTTTCAACTAAAAGAAAACTTTAACATATATTGTAAGCTTGTTGTGTATATTGCCTAATTGTAAGCTTGTTCAGAAATGGTGACAAAAATAATTAAACTTAAAAAATAACGTCTTTTTCGTTAAACGTCGTTTAAATAAACGAATATTCGATTTTTATGTGCCTGAATATTCCAATGCAATATTTTTGAAAAATGCCCATCCCTGCTTTTCATTTGCTAAATATATTTGTTTAACCCACAGACAAACGTAAAGATTGACCAATTATTTCTGACTTACTATAATCCATCCTTTGGTATTCTAGAAAAATCATATTAATTGAATTATCTTTTTCTCATTGTTTTCCATTCAGCTGTCGCTCAGCCAAAATGGAGGAGCATCTCTTTTGGAAGTTTGAGGGCACAACGCTGGCTCTCACTGTTGTGTTTGCAATAGTGGTGGTCGTAAGGCAACGCTCACTTGACCGCCAAGCCTCAGACAAGGTTCGGAGACAGATAGAATGTATTTAGTTGACCGGACCGTACTAAAAGTTAAGGGTGTTATAAACTCTCAGAAACCCAACAGCTCATGGAGACTTCCAGACTTTATCACTGGTTTATTCTTACTGGACGCACAAAGACAAAGCTCTGAAGGGACACGGTGTGCTCTTACTCCCCCAACTGACATTACTGGAGGATGATGCTATTCCGCAGGATTTAACTTTAGTGGACTAGATGTGAACATCCATTCAAATCAACAAACAGTGTGCAAGACAGGAGTAAGACAGCCCCTGTTTTGTAACAGAAGATGTACAGCTCTGCAAATACCTGTTCTTTCAAATGCTGTGAAGGTGGTGTGTGTGTAGATTGAATATGGGTGTGTTGCATGTTTTAAATAATCCTGAAGCACATCAAGTATTTTGTTAAACTGAGAATGAACTGTAGGGTGAAAGTCCTGAAACGAGATCATTTTCCTCAATATGGGTTTGTTAGACAGAATGAGTTTCAGTGAATATCAAAGGTTTTGTTGTTGTTGTTTTCATTTTGGAAAGTGCTGCACTTCCTGACTTTCTCCAAACTGACACTCAATCCATTTATATATTTCTTCAAAAATATGTTTCTTCCCGGAACATAAAGTAGCTTAATTAATCTTATGTGCAGTTGTCATTTGTTAAATCCTTCTTTTTTTACAGTATAAACTTTTATAGAGACTTGTAGATGCCCTTTATTAAAGTTTTAATTTTTTTCTGTCATTGTGTTTTACTTCCCAGTCTTTGTCTTCATGAGTTGAGATATTTTATATACAATGATGTAAACGAATGTTTTGGTTCTCAAAAATACCAGCTCTGTATTCAAATTTGATTGATATATGCAAGACTGCATTATATTGTATTTTGAAGCTACTTGACTTGATGGGATGAAAAGGATACGATTTATTCAAATTCTTTATTTGTAAGGATCTTCATAGCAAAATATCAACATTGTGTCAGCTTCTGGTTTATTGAAGGTGATATTGCAATGAACTTGAGAGAGATTTTGGTTTTTGGTATATAACTTTTCCCCATTTGTTTATTTATTATTATGATTGGTTTAACAGAGTAATGCCTCTTTGCTAAGTCTGATTGGTGGTTTTTAAATTCCACAATTTAAAAAGGAAGCCATGTGAATTTCATCAGGCTTTCTTCCATAGGCAATTCTAATGATCTACCTAAAATGTAAAAGTTATTTTCATGAAAGATGTGTGACACTTTCAGATATGGAACTGATGAATAAATGGGAATAAGGAATTGTTTCTCTGGTGTCACATGATTCTGTCATGGTGGAATATAATGTATATTGTGATGAAAGTAAAAAAAAAGAGAGATCATAAACTCCATAAAAAGAAATGAGAGCACTTTGATCCTTTGGGGCAGGAGCAGACGTGGCCATGCTGAGGATATGCCATGGCAGAACAGAACTTTGCTGTGTTACACTGTGGAAAGGGAGAAAAGGAGAAATGGTAAGAGGTACGTTCCTCCCAACTGCACACACATGTTTTGTTTGCACATTGATTTGAAGCCAGAGTTTCTCAACAAGGGATTAGCAAACCCTGGGACCTGGGATGGAATTGTTTAATTTGATACAAAGAAAAGAAGAATAAAAAAATGGCCATTAAATCCTCACAATGAACCAAAAATAAATCTCATGAAGTACTTCAAGAAAATAATTTCGGGAAAGGTTTTCAGTAGACCTAAAAAAAAAAGAAAAAGTAAGGTGAGAAGGTCTTAAATTGCTACATTTTGCATGCTACTTTACTGCAAAATATACACGACAAACGTCTTTGTCACAATATTCAGAATTATAATGAGCAAGAGACATATTAAATACCAGAATTGTTATCCTCCTCCTTTTCAAACGTCTACATACGCCTGGAAAACGGTTGAACTTTTTCTTCAAAATTGGCACGACCTGTCTTTGAAGATATTCTTTATGTTGTGTGATATCTCTTGTCTGAAACAAATAGCACGTTTTCCGATTATCTACTAAGCCGAAGTCAAAAATACAATACACGCGTAATTTTTCCACTCACCTCTTCAATCGCGTCATCAATGCCCGGTCCAGTCGGCTCGTAGTCTGGCGGTCTTGAATCCACGCCACTGATTTTAGAATAAATGAATATAACTCCGTGAATTGCTACGAGAAGTATAGGTAAATTTGTCATTGTATTATTATGATTTTTTATAGTCACGTAGGAGCGCTTGCTGTTGCTGCGAGGGATCTGGCACGAGTTTTCACGCCGTTGGATTTAAAGGTTCTAACCTGTTCCTTGATCATAGAGATTGTATACATAGATGCCTCGTTAGCGGCTGTTTGTATGGGCTGCGATGAGTAAGCTATCCGCCATATTGGAACGGTCAAAGCAAAATCGGTTAATGATTATACTAGTGCATACGAACGATATTTATTTAAAAGATGTATATCTTATAGTGCATAAAACAAATTGAAAATACTTTCACTGTCAATTATCAATTGAAAACGGTAATTAATAAATAATAATAATAATAGCCTATAAAGTGAATAATTGAACATCATTACATTCTTTTTATAACAAATATTTGGAAATGTAACAATTTAACAAGTATTACATTAAAGATGAGTGTGAATACAAGTAGCATATGGTAAGTGCAAATGCGTGTATAAACTAGATTATCAGGCTAATTGAGTATTTGTATGCTATGCTAGAACATAAGATAACTAATATAAACATTAATGGTCATTGTAGTTCAAACAGCATTTATCTCAACATGATTTTGTAGGAAATGTAATCAGGTGCTAAAGAGAGTGCCTATGCCTATTAAAAGTAATTTTAGCCAATGGAATCACTTGGTGTCCTAACAGAGGGTATGTTCATGCCATGTTGTAATTACTGCAATTACATGATTTCAGTTACTTGTAGAGATTAAAATTACAGCTTGTAAAATGGGAATTGTTTGAGAGCTCCTACTTGTACCACGTGACTGCTGTATCACCTGACCGCAGCAGATTCATTTAGGCGTTGATAGGGGTGCACACATGCATAATTCCCAGTCCGTGGACATGAACAGCTCTAAATAAAACATCACATGTTATCATCTAATTATACGGCCTGAATGCAGCAAGAGACACGATTTCGAGGAGGACCATATTTAAAAAGACCAGAGTTAATACATATAAAAACACAAACCAATACATTCTCACCTGTGAAAGCTTATCCCTTTGCTTAGCTCTATTTAAATCTCTAAAACCAGAAGCCAAGCAATGTTGTGTCATCATTGATTCTTACTTTGAGTGACGACACGCTGACCGTTCCAAGATGGCCGGAGCGCCGACGTGTCTGGAGCGGTCGAATGAGGATTCTACATGTAAATTTCTATGGTTGATCCCCCCTTCTGATGGGCTGATAGAACAGAGCGTTTGAAGAGATTTTCTAGTGTTTATCGCGGCTAGTAAACTACATGTTGACTAGATTTCACTTAACGCAACTCATCCGTCAGGTTTGCGACATTTCCTTGCTTTCATAATGACGACGACAACCCCGTGGACAGATCTCACAGTAATCCTCTTTGTTTCAAAGAGGATTTAATAAAACAGAGCATGTTGTTTTTGTCTGAAGTTATTTAACCAAGTTTGTCTGTAGCCTATCGGAATGTAGGACTCTAAAAAATGCTGGGTTGTTTCAACCCATGTTTGGGTCAAATATGGACAAACGGTTTGGTTTCAATTTAATTCAAAATTCAATTAGAACAAATTAAATCAAATGTTTGGGTTTGTCAATAATTGACACCAAAGTGGATTGAAATAACCCAGCATTTTTATAGAGTGTGCAATGCCATTGTCAGTGTATTCTATCAGATAGGCTATTTACATATCACAAATATAATCACAAAACGCTGTCGCTTTTCTAAGAAAAGAAGAAAGCTGCGCTAAACACGGCAGAAGCAGTGTTGGTTGCGCGAGAAAAAACTCAGATCGCGGCCCGAAAATTACTGACATAAATTCTATCATGAACCTCTGAAACTCTAATCCAATGATTCATAGTGATTCAAATAAATGGCCAGGAGTAGCCTATTTCAGTTGTTGATACTGGCCCTTGTTGATCATTAAATATCGCAGCCTGTAGCCTAATAATATTCACCACATCACCAGACATTGTTCTAACAGTGTTTAACGTTTTTATTAAGCATATTTAAATTAATTAATGAATAAATAATTCATTAATTAATTATATAAATTCACAGAGAATGTAGACATACCTTTAATTTAGACAAAATACAGAATGAATGTGCCTTAAAGTCATTTTTTAACAACAAATAAATAAACACGTTTAAACATACACATCTAGTTTATAGTCAAGAGAACAGTACAGCTTCAATACATCACCCAATTAAGCTTAAACAGACGAGGTTTCCCACGCTCGCTAACACGAGCTTCCTCGCACAGAGCCTGAGAGAGAGTCGAGCTGCTCGAGGCTCGAGAACATCAGTAGCAGCGCAGGAAGAAACTATTGCAGGATGTTCCTCGCAGACAGTCGCAGAGTCTCCCGATGCGCGGTCCGTGTTTCATTGCGCAGCGCTCGCCAACATCACACTAACACATGAAAGCACATGGGGATTTTATAGGCAACATCTTGCTTGTACTTGGTGATGAACACTATTTGTTAGATAATCGGAAGAAGTAGAAGAAAAAGTGGAGTAATGTGTTTACCCTTGGAATGACGCTAGCTTTTTTCTCCAGAGATATCCGATTGTCCTGATCTCCATCCAAAAGTTCATCGAGCGCCTCAGTCTAAACGCAAACGGCGAGAAAGCATTAATTCGGAGGACAGTTTAGAAACTAAACAGAATTTAAAGATGCATTTCTGAGGTAGTCTGATAGCCTATATAAAAAAAGTTAGTATACTGTGATTAATAGTAATAAAAGTTAGTACACAGTCATTGCAGTTACAGCAAATTACGCGGTTTCCATATGAGGAGCAGTTTCAAACACTCTAAAAAATGCTGGGTTGTTTCAATCCATGTTTGGGTCAAATATGGACAAACCCAACAATTGGGTTCAAAAGTTTAATCAAAAAATGTAAACCAACGGTTTAGAGGGAAGCTTTTCCATTTAATATAGAGAAGTCAGCCCTCATTTTTTTGTACTGCTCGCAATGTTTTTCAGATTATGCTGAAACTTTTTTTTACATCAACAGGTTCAAACTGTATTTGCCGAGTTATGCTATATGCAATGTGGTGTATTCTCTCACCAGGTCTCGTTTGATGAACTGCTCCTCTTGTGTGGTCAGTCGGTTGTCCAGTGACATCTGACCCCTGCAGACGCACAGCAGCGCGAGCAAAACGCCCAGGTAAACGACGCTGTCCATGGTGCTGAACGCTGAGTCAAAGCGCAGGATTTAAAGTTAAGAAAAATCCTCTTTATTACTACTTTCTGCTTCAGCTAAACCAGCGTTGAAAGATTTCCTCGGCTCTTGTGCTCTGGCTGCCGCTTGCTATTGCTTTAGGTTGCTGGGAAACTTTCTCTATTTATACGATGTTCCTGATGTATTCACGCAACAACGTCACCACATACGTGTTTTTTTTTTTTAAGAAGAAGAAGAACCATCTGTGAGTCATTTTAGATGAAACACGACATCGCTTTAATTAATTGAACACAGAATGTTTCATTTATGCACTCTTGATAGAGGTTCTGAAAGTGTTTTTTTTTCTTCTTTTTTTAATAATCATGACTATGATCGAAGATCTATTTTGGGGTCCCCAAAGAACCTTTCAGTTCTTAAAATAACACATTTTCTTCTTGTTAATTATAAATAAATATTTTCCTATAAAGAAACTTTTTGTGCATTTGAAAGTTTCAATGGATGTGAAACGTACTTGGAATAAAGATGCCAATTTTTATAGTATAGAGTAAACATGACATGAAGATTGTCATCAGAAAGTACAGTGTGTGCCCTTATAATCCTTCCCCTCTCTCTAAAATGACTCATAAGCATTTATTTAATTCACATGTAAAAGTCCGTCTCAGCATTTCATCTGTTCATTGTTGTATCAAAGATTGTGTGAAATGTTGGCAACAGTGATTACAATAGTTACAAAAGTCTACAACAGTGAATTCATGCAATTAAACTGATCAAAAATCAGAGCATTAATGACAGGTCTTTTAATGAAGAGTTTAATGAATCAGCTGTTTCTGAGGCCAGTTATTTCCACTGATGTCTGGAGGGTTACACACCGCTAACTGGCAACCGCTGTTAAACAATACCTAATTATCTATAAAGATGAATATATCAAGTCATTGCCCATCTATATTCACACATATTATCTGTGTCCATACACACACTGGTTTGTGTCCTACACTCCTGGACAAAAATAAATAAATACATGTAACTGTCAAAACCACAAATTACTGGTCAGGAAATAAACATAAGCAACTACACTTAAAAGCCATTGCTGTCTCAGAAAAACGTAGACAGAATGAAGTTTTTGGCAGAATATGGGAAGTTGTGTGTGAGTGATGAATCACGATGAAACATGACTTGCATGGTGATGCTCCAGAGCGGCGTCTTCAAAAATCTGCTGAGAAAATAATAAATGCATCTCTACCGCAGTGAAACATGAGGTAAAGGAGGCTTTTAATGCTTTGTAGTACAGGCGAATATTGCAGAATGGCTTGCTTCCCACAAATGAAACGTTCTCCATGAGGAATGATGAGCTGCTATTTTTCTACAAGATCATGCTCCTGCACACACTGCAAAGACAACCAAGAAGTGGCTTGAGGAATCCATCAGAGTCCAGATTTGAACCCTATAGTGAATATTTGGTCTCACATTAAATTCCAACAAACTGGGAGACGTTTTTCAACTACTTTGAAGCCTTGCACATTGAGTGGAACAACACTGACTCTTCTTCCTGTAAAATCTGTCTGTAAGTTGGGAAAGGCTATTCCATGCTAAGTTACTTTATCTACAGTATTTGTGCAATTCTTGCTCATTTCCTGACAAGTGATTTGTGATTAAAATGGTTAAAAACATAAAAATGCCACTCAAATTTTTTCCATTTTTGCCTTGGCCCTTTTTTCTTTCTTTTTTTTCGCCCAGGAGTGTATATTTTCACAAGTGCTGATGAAGGAAGATATCGTCAGATTTGTTCTTTATGGAATATCTGCTGTATGTCTATGACCTATATCCCATCTGTCAATGCTCTTCAGAATAAAAAAGGATCAATTTTCATCCTTGTTCTGATCTTTGTATGTCAAGTTTTACTTGAAACGTGTGTGAAATGTTCTGTGTTAGACAACACTGTGCAGGGAAGCAGTGTTGCATCTTAAAATTAATAGACAGAAAAAATCTATGAAAAGGCTACAGAAAAGAGGGAAAGCAGAGTTATTATGCAACATCGCAAGCTTAAATAATTATGTGTGATGTCAAAAGAAGCACAATATATCTTATATTTATTCATTTTTTAACTATTTATGTCTTAAGTTGACTTTTATTCAACATAGTTTTGCCTTTTGTCAGTTTATTATTTTAAAAGATGAACTAAAGAATCAAGCAATAATTACAGTGCAGAAATTTCAAGTCATTTTTAATCCCACAGTTTATTGGTAAGAATGATAAATTCCCTTAATTACTCTTTCTGTGACTCTTGAGATGAATGTCTTGAGCAGATCGTGACAGGATGAAGACAGCTTCTCGACGGTCTTGGGTTCTGATCAGCTGCGGTCAGATCTCGGACATCTTCAGCGCCTCAGCGTGTCTCATTCCTCTCCTCCTCTCCCCTCCTCAACAGCTCGTGATTAAAGCCTCGCTCTTCTAATGCCAGAGCTCACACTATTGTGAAAACCTGTGAACATATAAGTGGCTCATTTCATCTGTACCAGATCATCAAGACATCTACCACTAGTCCTCAGGGAATTCATCTTCACTTAGTCAAGAGTTATGACTATCATTTCTGTCATCTTATAAGAGCTAAGACTGCTTTCATGCTTCATGTATGTACAGAAAATACGGCATTTGTATTTATATAATACATTGAAATTATATCTAGATGTTTATAAAAGTGACAGAACTGATCCACTTTTAACAGTAAAATCAGTTTAAAAGTCTTACTGAAAATAAAACAGTCCAATAACATCATGTTAAAACTTAACCCACTTTAGACATTCTACTAAGTAACTTTGCAACTACATGTCAACGAACTTTTTCATTAATTTTCATTAGAGTATTAGTAGACTGTTAGGTTAGGGTTAGTAGAATAAGTTGACATGTAGTTGCAAAGTTACTTATAGTTAGTAGAATGTCTAAAGTGGACTATCGAAATAAAGTGTTATTGGCGTATCACTATTAGAAAAAAGGTTCAGTGGGGTTCTATACAAAGAGAAATGCCTTAAATGATTGCTTGATACTTTTAATGTTAAACAGGTTCTTTCATTTTTTTCTAGTGAAAGTGTTTACAAGCTTGTAATGTAGCGTGAGCTTAGAGTGGGTGGAGGAAGAAGAAGACGGGGTCGGCGAAATTGGGACTCGCACTTTATTCACAAAATAAAACAGAAAACAAAAAGGTGCGCTCGGGCGCGGCCGCTGTATTTCTCACAGCAAGACAGAAACAAACACGTAACTTGACAGTTGATTTTGATGGTGACTTCTCCGCTTCATGTGCGAGTCCCAGGTCTCTCTCAGCTCCTCTCTCACAGCCGGCAGCTTATATGCAGTCTCCACGCCAATTACTGCAATCAGACACAGGTGTTCGTCATCTGCACTTGACCCACTTACCGCGCAGCTCGCTGACTCCTCTCCCGCTACAGACTAGCGAAACCGCGCCCCCCTTGGAGACAAGGGGATCTGCCAATAACCCTTCGTTAAGTCCAATGGCGAATAAAAACGAGCAGTACCCAGCCGATCAAGCAATTCGTCAACCCTCGGCATTGGATAAGCATCAAACTTAGACACCCCGGGATCTGTCTCAACGTGGTGCTGAATGAGGTTCGTCCGACCAGGCAGGGGAGAAAGCACATCCGCAAATTCGGCTTGTACATTTTTAACGTCAGTGAGCTGGGAGGGTGAGAGGTGATCTCCACCAAGAGCCAGCGCGAGAGATTGCGATTTTGAACTCGCCTCAGGCCCGAGATCCTCCTCTCCGCTCACCACCGTCGCCAGCATCACTGACTCTGCCTCAACCCACATTTGAGGAGGTTGAGGTGATAAATCTGATGTGCTCCTCCCCTGTCTGTACGGGCTACCTCATAGTTGAGATCGTTAACTCGCCGTGTGACCTCAAAGGGCCCTTGCCACTTTGCGAGTAATTTAGAGCTGGAAGTAGGGAGTAATACAAGTACTTTATCTCCCGGTGCAAATTGGCGGAGTCTAGCCCCCCTGTTGTATAGCTGACTCTGTCTGCCCTGGGCCTGTAACAAATTCTCCATTGATAGCCGCCCCAAAGTGTGGAGTTTTGTTCTCAGGTCCAAGACATACTGAATTTCGTTCTTAGCAGCGGACGGTCCGTCCTCCCAAGTCTCTCTAAGAACGTCGAGCACCCAACAATTCGTAGATTTCGCGAATCGTTCGTGACATAAACGCCGTGCCCTGATCAGTGAGAATCTCTTTGGGGATTCCCACTCGGGAGATTAATGAGAAGAGCGCGCTCGCAACACTTTTAGCAGAAATGTTACGAAGCGGGACTGCTTCAGGGTACCGCGTTGCGTAGTCCACCAGGACCAACGCAAAGCGGTGCCCCCGTGCTGACCGCTCTAATGGCCCGATGAGGTCCATACCAATTCGTTCGAAGGGGACCTGCATTAGCGGAAGGGGGCACAATGGTGTTTTTGGATTGGCCGGTGGATTCACCAACTGACATTCACGACAAGACGCGCACCACCTGCGCACATTCTCGTGAACGCCCGGCCAGAAGAACCGGGCCATGAGACGGTTTAGTGTCGCCGCCTGACCTAAATGCCCGGCCATTGGATTACAGTGAGCCGCCTGAAAAAGCATTTTCCGGCAGCTTTTAGGAACCAACAACTGTTGTTTCTTCTTTTGTCTGGGTGTCTTGGGTCACCCGATACAACTTATCTCTTAAAACAGCAAAATAGGGGTAAGAGAGCGTTTGGTCTGGGTGGAGCAGCTGGCCGTCGATAGAGCGGACCTGATTAAAGGCGTGTTTTAGAGACTCGTCCTGGGACTGCTCCAGGGGAAAATCATCGCGCTCTGAGAGGACAGTTCTCGCCAGAGCCCTCCGTTCCCCTGCAGCAGGTTCCAGTGGTCCCGGCTCAGCATCCCCCACCTGAACGACCGCTGTCTTTCCCTTGCTTTTCTTACTCCAAGAGGCACCCGTCGATAATGACCCCAATAATTCACTAAAGGCAGGCCAATTCGTCCCCAAAATAAGCGGATGCTGGAGGTGCGGGTTAACTGCTACCTCCACACTATGCTTTTGCCCCCTAAATTGAATTACCACAGGCATTATCGGATAGCTCACCACCACCCCGTGCACACACCGCACCTTAACCATGCGGCTGTTATCCAATGCCCCCGGTTGTATCAGACTTTGATGAATGGAGGTTTGGTTACAGCCTGAATCCACCAAAGCCTGATAAGTACCCCCCTTTATACTCACTGGTATCTGGTACAGGCCAGTTTGATCAGGGGCAGCCTGTGACGCGTCGGGAACCCGGATCAGCGTCCCCACCTCCATCACCGGACACCGGTCTATAAAGTGTCCCGGGTCCCCGCAGCGCCAACAGGCCAGCCCAGACCTCCCCGCCGCTCCAGTGGCAGGAAGCGGGTCAAGGAATTGGTGTGGAGAGTGCAGGGCTGCCGGACTCGGGACGGGGTGGTCGGACGCGGCGGGCCCCCTGGGTGGGGCCCGGGACGCAGGGACGGGCTCCGCCGGGGTCCCTGTCCTCCACCTTGGCGCCGGCCGGGGCACCAGCCCCCCGCGAGACCTGGGAAGGGGCACAGGTTTGGGGAGAGAAGGGGTGGAGAGAGAGAGAGAGGGAGAGAGAGAGGCTGATGGAAGGGGTTCGCCGACCCCTGAGCACGCCACCATGTAATCTTCCGCCAGGTGGATGGCCTGGTCCAGCGACGTCGGGCGGTGGCACTGGACCCACTGAGCGGTTTTCTTGGGCAGCTTGGTGATAAATTGCTCCAGTACCACCTTGCTGATGATGTCCTCGACGTCGCCTCCGTCGGCCATCAGCCATCTGCGGCAGGAGTCCCGGAGCTGTTGCGCCAGCACGAAGGGTCAGCCAGACTCCTCCAGGCTCAAGGACCTGAACCGCTGACGATGTTGTTCGGGGGTCCGGCCGACCCGCTGCAGAATGGCGCGCCTCAGATCTTCATAGACCAGGAGGTTCTGGACTGGCAGTTGGTGGGCGGCTATCTGGGACTCACCCGATAGCAGAGGGATGAGCCGCATAGGCCAGTCCGACTGGGGCCATCCCCGGGCCTCGGCAGACCTCTCAAAGAAATCCAGGAACGCCTCCGGATCGTCCTGGGGTCCCATTTTGTTGAGAGGCAGGGGCGGGGCCGAGGCCGTAGCTGGAGCGGGGACGGCCTGAACCTCCCGGTCGAGCCAGCTCCGGAACAGCTCGCGGTCTTCTTGCTGGCCTTGGAGCAGCATCTGAAACCGCTGATCTTGTTCCTCCTTTACGGCCAGCAGGGCGTGATGTTGCTCCCGGTGAAGACCCGCGAGCGTCTGGATGAGATCCCCAAATGGCGTTCCCGGCAGGGTCTGCATGGCGGAAGCAGTCTTCTTCTTCCCGGGTTTTCGGCACCAGTGTAATGTAGCGTGAGCTCAGAGTGGGTGGAGGAAGAAGAAGACGGGGTCGGCGAAATTGGGACTCGCACTTTATTCACAAAATAAAACAGAAAACAAAAAGGTGCGCTCGGGCGCGGCCGCTGTATTTCTCACAGCAAGACAGAAACAAACACGTAACTTGACAGTTGATTTTGATGGTGACTTCTCCGCTTCATGTGCGAGTCCCAGGTCTCTCTCAGCTCCTCTCTCACAGCCGGCAGCTTATATGCAGTCTCCACGCCAATTACTGCAATCAGACACAGGTGTTCGTCATCTGCACTTGACCCACTTACCGCGCAGCTCGCTGACTCCTCTCCCGCTACAGACTAGCGAAACCACGCCCCCCTCGCCACAAAGCTGTTTAATTTGTACATTTAATTAAAATAAAAAATGCATTAAAAAAATTAAAGGTACAGTCAATACATCATCAATCTTCCAAAAAGTGTTCTGATTCACTATAAGCCTGTTATAAGTGTTTATATTTTAGACCTGACTGGATGGTTTTCACAGGAAATTGCATCTGTCACTCGCCCATGTGTGTCTCGTCACATCCATAATTTGAGAAAAGTGGCTCCGGCTATTTTGACGCGTGTCTGGTGTGTGTGTGTGTGTGTGTGTGTGTGTGTGTGTGTGTGTGTGTGTGTGTGTGTGTGTGTGTGTGTGTGTGTGTGTGTGTGTGTGTGTGGGAGCGGCAGAGGTTAGTTGAGTGTGTGTGTGTGTGTGTGTGTGTGTGGGAGCGGCAGAGGTTAGTTGAGTGAGTGTGTGTGTGTGTGTGTGTGTGTGTGTGTGTGTGTGTGTGTGTGTGTGTGTGTGTGTGTGTGTGTGTGTGTGTGTGTGTGTGTGTGTGTGTGTGTAGGGGGGAGCGGCAGAGGTTAGTTTCACAATGAGTGAGAAAGGTTTACATGATGGAGCTGAGGGATTTGAAATGTTGTAAAAGCGACACGGAGATGATGGCGTTTTTATAACTCAATAGGTGAGGAAGGTGCTTTATTGAACAGATAAATCGCCATAACTCTAACAGAGCTAAGATCACAATCATTTATTGTGAAGGCTCATTTCATTATGGTTGTTGTAGTGCTGTGCTGAGTTTTATTTTCAAGAAAGTATCATGTCTTTTAATGGGTAAAACGTCTTCAGCTTGAGATCTTTTCCATCTAAACTGGTTATATCTCTTAAGGCTAGTAGTGAATGTTTTATGAACAGTAGAATAACCATATTCATCCGCACAGTCACGAAGAGCCGAAACACAACCAAAACAATATTCTTCTGCAAAGTGCATGCAGTTTTGATTTTTACCACTAGAGGGCCAAAAGTTACATACCGGTTGTATTAATTCAAACTAAATTCATAAAATGATCCAATGATGGCAACCCGTAAAAGGTTATATAAATGAAGCACCTGACAGAACCCTTTCATTAAAGCCAATTCACACCACACAGACAAACACCAACAAACGTGTGTTGGACCTGAGTGTAACCCGTAGGTTTTCAGTTTGTTTTCACCCTACTGAACATGTTCAATCAGCGTTTGTTGGAGTCTTTTGGGGCAGTGTGAACATGACAAAAAATCTAAATCCAATAGCCAACTTGTTTGTTGGGATTTGTCTATGCGGTGTGAATTGGCCTTTAACGTTCCAGAAGCTTTTCTTCTAAGGGTGCAGGGTGGCCCTTCTGAGAGATTTACATATGTGTGTGTGGATGCGTGCATGTGTTAATGTGTGTATGCTGATAGTTTGCTTCTTGCATTATTCATCAGCACCGGATCTGCCACAGATCCACATCTCTGGAGTGTCAGACCATTATTCAAGCCTTCAGCTGGTTAGCACAGTAACCTTGTGCAGCATATGGAGGAGCAGCTTTATACTAAATGAATGACCTGATGCATCTGGAATCAAACGAGAGACCTTACAAAGGAGACGCATGTGCTCCAACGTCACAAAACTCCCCACAAAACATGTGCATGTGTGTGTGTGTAACTCGTATTTGCCATCCAGATATAGTAGTGTCCTAAATGTTCATCCTTGGGTGTGTGTGTGGATTTGGGGTCATCAGGAGATATTTATCTTTACCTCCTCTCGCAAAGCTTTTTAAAGTCTATAATTATTGTAGTAATCAAACTAAACATGAAATCGCCTCAATTCCTTTACATTGACAAAACAATACAGGCATTTTCAGTCAGTCAGTTAAATAAATAAGTCAGCTTTTATTGAATGAAAACAAATGTGCACAAATCTTACTTTTCGGCGCACAACAGCTTGTCACTGAGGGACAGTTGTTTCTAATAAAGCCCTGAAAGCTGCATTTTAATAGTTTAGAGTATATACTACCCTTTTAGGGGTAAATACTGTACAGATGTCCCTTTCAAGCAACAGTCCAACCAAAAATTATTGACTTGAATGATTGACTGTATTGATTTTCTTTCTTCTGTGGAACATTAACCAAACAGTTTCCATTCAAATTGACTTCCACTGTATTTACAATGTAATTAACTATTAATGGGATCCGAAACTGTTTGGTTACCAATATTCTTCAAAATATATTATGTTATGTTCTACAGAAGAAAAAAAGTCATTTGGGTTTGGAATGACATGTGGAGCAAACATTTCTGACACTGAAAGAGGAACCCCAATAATGAATTTGGCATAAAATAATACAATCACAATTCAAACACCACTGAAGCCATTAAATGAACTCAACAGAACAAATTGTAGTTGTAAAAAATGCATAGTGACATCATCACTATGGCCAGTCCGACTCCATGCCAGCGTCTGCTCGTATTGATCAATTTCAGTGGCAAAGCATGTTTCTGAATCTGTTAGCTCCTGATGGCTTTGGTCTGTTAGAACAAGACTGAAAGTGTTCTGACTGTGCGCTGTGAGAGATGAAGTAAAAAACGCGGCCCATTTCTCCTCCTCCGCTCAATTCTCAGCTGTTCCTTACATTATGATTCTCAAAACTGATATGAAAGTGTTGATATGGAAACACAATGGGGCAGGAAAACACAGAACATGACTGAAATGAATCATTACTGAAGCATGACCATGAGTGTGAAAGATCAGTTAAATGTGGTTGAAACAACACACTGGCTGTATAAACCCACTGATTCACAAATTAAATTTAAAAAAGTGACACGACAGAGAAAGAAACATGATTTTATAAGATCTTTTTAGGTAACTTCATTTAAATAGGCCTACAGGTTTCTATTAAATGTAAGTGAAGTTAAAGTCAGCATGAAACAGAAGCTGTGATAGTCTTTTCTTCCCTATTGGGACGTTTATCCGCTATTTGAACAAGAGAAATGTAGGGCGGCGCTTGATTTTGTCGGTGGGGAATTGATTGGATGGGTCTCGTTTGCTATTGGTGGATCTCATGTGAGTGACAGGTTGCCCCGCCCTCACGCTATTAAACACAGCATTAGGTTACACCAACAAAAGTCATTCTCAGTCACATGAGGCATAAACAGTTCATTTAGGCTGCATCCAAAATCACAAACTTCCCTACTATATATATGGGAAAAACAGTATGTGATAAAAGAAGGATGTCTGAATTCACATACTCATAAAAGAGCACCCGGATGACCCACTTCCGGTGAGATTCTGAAGTGTGCATATGACACTTTACTATACCATGAGGCCTCGAGAGAGGATTTGTGAATGACAGTGAAGCGAAGCAACTGACGCCATAGATCACATGATAATAACACATCATGGCCGATGTAGTACGTCTAGATTACATTCATACTAGAACATACTTTTTTTAGCGGTCGTGAAGTAATTACTCATTCAAAATATGTACCTACTCAAGAGAGTATGTGATTTCAGACGCAGCCTTAATATAACACTTAACTCTTTACTGACACCAACTGGTCTGGATGCATGAAATTGGTTTACTGACTGACACTGCTTCAAAAAGGTGAAGTCATTTGGTTTGATTTTTGTTTTTTGTTTAGATGCTTCTTTATGTTTATTCTGTGTAAAGCACGTATATATTAACTAACTACCGGTATATAAAGTTTTCTTGTTGCTATTATTATCGAGAGTTAAGGCCCGTTCTAATCAAGGCCCCGTTCACACGGGTCTGCAAACACTATTAAAAACTGTGTTATGCATGCCAGGCCAATAGTTGGCGATGTCACTTTGTAAAGAAATATAACGCGCCTATAGACTGTAACACACATGTGCATGACGTCAGCATTTCACAAATTCACATTTTTGTAGTTTACACAGACTTGCATTTGAAACCCGATTTCAAAAGCTTGCATTTTCAGGCCGCCTTCAAAAGCTTGCATGTCGTGTAAACGAGAACAGCCAAAACGCATAAAAGGTTTCCCGTTTTTAGTTGAAAATGGTGTCGCGTAAACGGCCCCTAACTCAGTCAATTGCAAGACACAACTGATCATGTGATTTTAACACAGTGGCATGCGTAAGATGTTCAGTCGCTGTTTCTAGAAGACTGACTGGTCTGGACTGGTTTTTGTAATTATAATTGTGAGCACATGTCCTGAAAAGTAATGTTTGCTGAGCAAGTCAGGGAAAAGAACAATTGTCTGGATGCCTGTCTAAAAGTAAGACTGTGCAATTCCTCATTCCTTATCCCTAAAGTCCGACTAAAACGTCAGATTCCACCCGTGAGATTTTCCGGAGCAGAACTGACTCCCTTTATCAGAAGCACATCTCATTTCCGGGGCCGGATTAACCATTAGGGCAACTGGTCACTTGCCCAGGGGCACAGGACATCTAAGGGGCCCTGGGCACCGTCAAATATTATGTTAGATCACGTTATAAGCGCAATCTTCGCTTTCCCAATTATATGCAGATTTTTGCAACCCGTTCGATCAAAATATAATGTTAAATCACGACGAAAACAGTGTCTGTCTTCCTGAGCAGCGAGCGAGGGCGAGCTGTCACGTCGACTCGCGTGACTTGAGGCTCTGAAATTTGAAATCGGTGGGAAAATGGAAAAGCAGTTAAGCGGGAGCGCCAAAATAAAGCTAAAAAGAGAAAATAAATTGTAATTAGTCGTCAATTTGAAACACACCGAAAATAGGCAAACATTTTTTTTACTTCAAATCAGTGCTCTCTGAGAAAAGGCGATGATAACGGAACAAGAATAAAAATATAACTATAAACAAGCCAAAACGAAATAATTTAAAGTGAATGTAAGCGAATTGAATTACAATCAAAATGTTTCAACATTCGCCATGTATTTGGATGGTAAACTATTCTTTATTATAGGCTTTTGTTTTACTTCACTCACGTTCCAATATCGACGAAAAAAATCATCCTCTTTACATGCGCAAAAATGTGCTTGGAATAGGCTACAGTGCTTACGCTGAATGGTATAAATTGTAAGCTTGAGTCTTGTTGCCCAGGGCACAGGAAATTGTTAATCGGCCCTGCTCATTTCAAATGAGCAGAACATTCTGTCTGAAGGGCTCTGATAAAGATCCGTTTTCAACACCGCCTGTCTTCATCAGCGCTGAGCCGCGTTATAATGTTTCTGACCTTACTCTGTTTGTTTATGAACACCCTCAGACGCCTCGGCCTGTGTTTCTCCCACTGACCTATTGACTAAGTCTTTTATGGCAGAGTAACGCCAAAAAATCATGAATATTTTACTGATTGTTGCGACAAGCTGCATGATATTTTCCCTCCAGTGTTCGTGATCTGCTTGGCAGCCACTGACAGCAGTGAAATGAATAAGTGCAGACGCCGTTGATACGGAAAGGCTATTCCTGACACAATCACTGCATGTTTGAGTGAATTTAATTGGCTAACGCTGACTAAAAACTGGCTATTTCTAAGGACGTGACCCAGAGTTGTGTCAGTCTCCTTGCTGATGAAGACGTGAAATGTAAGGCTTTGAATACAGATTAACCTGAGTGCTTTTTAAAACTGATTAGTTTAACAGGTGTAATATCCTGAATAATAACTTTAGTTTTTTGTGATCGTGATCTTCTTTGATGATTGAGATCACACTGATGATAAGGCAGCAGGGAATTACTTGAAAAAATATTTATTCAGAATTTGAAACAACACATAAAAAATGCTCAACTGGCTCACATATTCATGTGCATTTTGGTGTAAATCACCATCTCTATTTGTAAAAAAAATTACAAAATAAAAATGTGCTTGAATCTAAGAATTACTGAGGAAATAGTGAGGCTTAGAAGAAGTGCAGTGGCGAAGAAAAGTGCCTACATATAATATCTGCAAGAGGTCATGACCTTTGAATGACTAAAAGCTTGATCTAACTGTAGAAATTCAGTATTTTTCTACAGTTTCTCCAAATAAAACATGATTCCCGGTCAGTTTATATAAAGCTTTGCTTATGGATGAAACTGGCATAATAAAATCGTACATTATGTACCACTGATTTGCTTGTTTCTCAACTTGCATTTCTGACACATTTATTCTCGCCATGCAATCAAAGGATATGCACATTATAGACGCTTTTAAACTGACAGTCTCATAAAAGAGACAAGTGTATTAAAATGGCAAAAAACAGCGGACAGTGGGAAGAGAAAGATCTTGTTTTTCTCAATTTCTTTGTTATTCAGGCTCCTCAAATCACCTGCTCTGAGTCCCATTCTGAAAGAATACCCACAAAAAACCTGTTATTTAGTTTAGCCCCATTTCACATTCATTTTCCGTTCCATCGATCCAGCCTTTGAGACCTCTGACCTCAGTGCACTTGTTTTGCGGTGACAAAGAATAACGAACAACGTGTCTTTTTGTTTACAGCTTGCAAGCCGTGTGTTGTCACGGTTTGTCCTTTATCCATTGCTGTGTTTGTGTGTGTTTGTGTGTGTGTGTGTGTGTGTGTGTGTACTGGATGTCCAGATGTCTTCAGTTCAGGTCATCTGTCCATCTGCTCTTCCTCCTCCTGGACCTCTAGAATAATTGGAGAAACAGAAAGCCATTGAGTCTAAAGTATTAAAAGATCTTATCACTTGTTTATTGGCTAGATGTACATCTCATGAAAAGTGCAGTTGCATTTGGTGGAGAGCGGGAGTACATGTACTGCAATGTAATGAGTGTCAAGAAGTTTGAAAACTTTAATTCTGAGGCTTCCAGAAAATCATTTCAAACACAGTAGATTGCTGATGCGCTCTATGTTGTTTCATGTGTCCTGTTACACCAACACACCTCATAAAAAACCTACTGAACACCATCAATGTTTGAGTGCCCTCTGCAGACTCCAAAGAGTATCACACACAAGTATCAACCTGAGATCTCTGTTCACATGTATCAGCAGCAGCACATTAAAATTATTGCATTTATATACTATATGCTGTTTTAGTACCAAGTAACAGTCAGCACAATCAAAAAAAAACTTTAATGATATAAATACATTTATATACACTATATATTTATATTTATATACACTATATATCTTTGTTTTTTAATGTAATCTGTTTAGTAAGTAAAAAAATGTATTTATACAGCGCCTTTCACAGACTAAGTCACAAAGCACTTTACAATAGACAAAAATGAATTAAAAAAAAGCAAAAAAAGAAGATAAAATTATCAATATATAAAGTACAGAGATTACCCAAAAGCTAACCTGAACAAATGAGTCTTCACTTGTCCCCTAAAACTGTCCACATTCTCAGCAAACCCAATACTGGTTGGCAAAGCATTCCATAATCTGGGTGCCATAGCGGCAAAGGCTCTATCCCCACATGTCTTTGAACGAGTGCGTGGCGTAGATAGCAGATTTTGATTATTAGACCTGAGAGACCGGAGAGGGGTATGAAAATGAATTATGTCAGCAAGATAAGCAGGGGCCTGGCCATGTAAAACCCTATAGGTTATGGTTAGTAGTTTGAATTGGATCCTGTAAGTTACAGGAAGCCAGTGAAGGGACCAGAGTATTGGGGTGATATGGGTGCGCCAATTTGATCGAGTAAGTAACCTAGCAGCTGAATTTTGAATGGATTGCAGACGATGAAGAACAGATTTCTTAAGTGAAGAGAAAAGTGAGTTACAATAATCAGTACGGGAGGAAATGAAGGCATGAATTAGCATCTCCAGTTCTGAGTGAGAGACCACAGACCTCAATTTACTTAAATTACGTAAGTGGAAAAAACAGGATTTGGTCAGCGATTTGAGGTGGGTTTCAAAGGGATTTTTCAAATGTCACCCCAAGGTTCCTTAAACTAGTCCGGACCGCAGATGACAAAGGTCCAATGTTCTGCATATTCAGAGGAATAGCGCTGTCTGGCGCTACAATTGAAACCTCGGTCTTATCTGGATTCAGCTGCAGACAACTTTCAGCCATTCAGCTGTTTATGGCGTCTATACAGTTTAAGAGCATTGTAAGTTTGGATTGACTCATTTTGCCGGAAAGTAAAATGAAGCTGAATGTCATCTGCGTAGAAGTGATAAGAAATGTTAAAATCACTAATGATCTGACCCAGAGGCAACAAGTAAAATAAACAATATTGGGCCCAACACTGAACCCTGTGGAACACCACAAAACAGGGGTGATGATACAGAGTGGGAATCACCAATATAGACATTAAAACTTCTATCAGAAAGATATGAGGTAAACCAATCTAAGGCCACTCCCGATATGCCCACACATTCACGTAATCTCCTAATCATGATATGGTGGTCCACAGTATCGAAGGCAGAACTAAGGTCTAGAAAGTACCAACACTGAACATAGACCTGCGTCCGAGGCCATATAAAGGTCATTACAGACTCTCACCAAGGCGGTCTCAGTAGAGTGTCTCTTCCTAAAACCTGATTGAAATTTGTCATACAACTCCAAATTCTCTAAAACATCTGCAAGTTGATTAGCCACAGCTTTTTCGAGAATTTTGGACGACAATGGCAACTTTGAAATTGGCCGATAGTTTACGTAGGATATTTAAAAATTAAGATTGCACTAATTTAAATGGATAATAAAAGATCATGGCAAAAGAAATAAAAATTCATTTAAAAAAAATCATATTAAATATTGCAGTATTTATTATAATTAATTTATCTGTGCACATCATTATTTTTTGTTGTTAATATGCCTCATAATCTTTAATCAAAATAACATCCAATCAATAATTTCCTCATGGACATAGTTGCATTCACATTGACACGTGGACATTCAAGAAGTCATTTCACACAGATTTCAGTCACAATAGGAAAGAAAAGACTTCGGTTTCATGCTGACTTTAAGAGCTGTATCAGAGTAATGATAGCAAAACCTTTTGTGTTCATGCATAACAATGAGAAAAAGAACAACCATCTTTATTAATGTTACTTTGAAATGCCACACACATAACCTCTTTGTTTTTTTGTATAATTCCCAAATACTCAGTAAAATCATTAAATTCCAGGCTGTAACTCTAAGCTATGGACTACTGTGGGCTCGCAAAACTTCCTCGTTCTAGTACGGCTCAAGTGTTTCCGGCGACAAACTTTCAGATGAATCGATATGTAAATAGACACAGAGCTTGGTACAAATAGTCTGTTTTTTTTTCTCTCTTCTTTTCTTTTCTTTTCTTTTCTTTTCTTTTCTTTTCTTTCAAACACTACCAATAGCAATATGTATTTCAAATATGAATATGTATTTATCTTACAGCCTATATTATAATGTTGTGGAACATTGTTTTAGCATACAAACCATTTTAGCTTGTAATGTGTTTGAACTAGCCTATTGTTTTTTGTGTGTGTGTTTGTGTGTGTAGCTATACAACATCAGCCATTCATCTGGGCCACAATTTCAATATCAGTGCATCCCTAATTAATGTATCCATAAATGAATTCCCCCACATGGATATGAACGCTGCATGGTGACTTTAATGTTAGACGTAGCTCTTTTACTCACCTGTTCAGGCTGTGTACAGGGTCCTGCCGCTATAGTAGTCTGAGCAGCTGATGAACCAGCAGAACCAAAGTAAGAAGGAAACATACAGGCGTTGACCGAGATGCCTAAAATAAAATAAAGGTATTGTTCAGTATAATGCTGTCAAACAGGCTTGGGATTTAGTAGATGCTCATGGTTGATTCATTTTCATGCATTGTATTAATGTACAATATTTAGAGATCTAGATTTAAATCTGCGTATGAGATTTAAAGCGTGATTTCCCTTTACCTACAGGAATGATTTAAAGGTGCAATAAGTGATTTCTGAGAAACACTGTTGATATGTGAGCTCAAACACCCCTCCCTTCGTTGCGTTCAACACGCAATGGAAGAGTGGATGTCTCAGCTGAAGCGAAGCAAAATAATGCTTTAATGACTCTCAGAACTATCCTGTTTCTAGCTAACATCTATTAGTTCAAAATGTATCATGTGCTCTTGTGTTTTACAGTTCTCTCCACAACGTGGAGCAGTGTGACAGTGTTTTATTGTCTGAGATTTTTCCATTGTGTGTTTAAAACAGATGTTGCAAATGTAATGCATTTGCTTTCTCGCAGGAATTCAAATGGCTTTGTATAATTAGTAGCTTGTTTAATTAAATGTGCATGTATAAATAAGTTGATTGGCGCACTGTTGAGACCACGTCCCCTTCCGCATTTCCTCTGTTTACAGACGCCTTCCTTTAATGCAGAGCAGAGCCATTGTTTAACTTTACAACACATGAGGATAAGAAGCAGATGGAGCTTTCAAATAGATCCAGGGACACCTGTTTACATTCATGTTCACTCCCAGTTTGCTTCGTCAGCAGGTCCATAGTGCCTCGTCAGACAATCTAATAAAACATGTCACCTAGCAGAGGTTTATTGCACTCATTAAACATGAATATTATCTCATCCACTGATATTTTCACAGCATACAGAGATTAAATATAGGGATTAAATATAGAGATGGGTTTTCATTTTCTGCAAAAGATCTAATCACCACGCACATAGCATAAGTGTGTTTTATGGAAACAACGTGCTGTTGAAATCATCCAGATATTTTAAATGTTCTGCGGCTCTGGATTTCACAATGTTTTTTTTTTTCTTGTCCTGGGGTGTGAGAACAGGTCATGACATATTTCCTCATTTTTTTCACAGAAGATAACACTTCTGTGTTATTGAGCAGATATATCTTCTTTTTTTTTTCATTTTGTGAACACAGGGTTTAAGATGCTGAACGTCTGAGCTCTGTGTTTCGAAGTTCTGTGTGGAGGAGTTCTGTCCGCCCGCAAAAATTGTAAAGTAAGGAATTCTACTTTCACAATCCCATCTCAAAGACAAAAGGCTTTTGTGTCTCAGAAGAGATGAACCACATTGCTCAGGACTTCATAATGTATTGGGACATGTGAGTGTTTTGTGTATTCAGCATATTACAATGCATTAGGAAGTATAACAGAAGCGGTTGAAGAAATACCTGATTCCTAAAAATGACTGTGGGTGCAGTGGGCTTTTTTTCATGCACACTTCCATCTGTTTCTGTAAACTTTGTTTCTTCTCCAGCGTCTGTCCCTCCTCCCATTAAAAACCTCTCTAGATCATCACTGCTGGCATTACCTAAAGAGACAGATACAGTGGATCTTGAAAAATGAGCAATGATTATGCTTCATGCAAGTACATAAACGCATATAGTACCGTTCAAAGGTTTGGGTTGGTAAGATTTTTTGGTCACACGTTATTTTGATGCTCCCTGTGGCGAGCAGGACTATTTTTCAAATAAAATGTGACCGATTTTTTTTTTTTTTTTTTTAAAGAAGTCTCTAATGCTCACCAATGCTAGAAATGATTTGTATTCAGTTCACATGATCCTTCAGAAATGCTGATTTGGTGATGAAGAATTTCTTATTATCAATGTTGAAAACAGTTGTGATGCTGAATATCTTTGTAATATGTTTTTCAGGATCCTTTGATGAATAGAAAGAAAGAAACTTTTGAACGGTACATTGGGCTTTGGTTTTCATGTTGTCATGTTGCTGCAATATAAAACTGATGATGATGATGATCGATGTACAGTATATTGATGTGGCCTTTAATTCATTCTTATACTGTAGTTACAGTCAGCAGTGTGTTGTATATTGTGACTTTTCCACGATTTTACTGTGATGAGAAACAATAGAATTCCCAAATAGAAATGATTGCATAATTACTGTATGACTAGATTTCCTCTAAGATTAATCTCAGTGTCATGAGGTGGACCTCCTGCTGTAATAATGAATGCCACTCATGGGCTGCGGTCGGGTCACCCCTCGCCCTCCATCTGACTCCAGAGGTAAACTATTAATGGTAAACTGTGACTAAACCTCTGCAGTATTCAAACTGCCTTTAGCTCATATACTGACTAGTCGAATCATGTCTGAGGAACTAAATTATTCAATCTAAACAAACCCAACATACATGTGAAAATCTATACGTGTGTTTGGTAATAAAACATGAAATGATGAACATATGCTGTCTTAGAAATAAAGGTTCAGTGGGGTTTTATGTAGAACTTTGTGATTCTTGACTCAGTTTTAAAGAACCCTTTACGCCAAAAAGGTTCTATATAAGGAGACATGTATTAAATGATTCCATAATACATAATAAATGTTTAATATTTTATTTTTTTAGAGTTTTATGAGTTTATGAGCTGTTTGATTTATAAAAGGAATTAAAATGAAAACAAAATGAGTTAATTAAAACTAATTTCATAAAATGATCCGGGGAAAATAATGGGAAGACTTAAAATGTATTCTAGTGGCTAAAAGTGATATCTGCATGGGGACATTTATTTTCAATGACCCTACAAGTTCGATTAAAACATTAAAATATGAGGAAAATATTTTATTTTTTAATTTATTTAAATATTTTAAATATGAGGGAAGAACAGTAAACTATGTTAAGGTATTTATCTGACAAACTACAGCTACAGGTTTACTTTACTATGCAAAAAAAAGAAAGAAAGAAAAATGCATGGAAAAACAAAATGCTCACAGGAAAAAGCATGCATTGACTACAACATAATCAGTTATTAATATTTTAGTTATTAATATATTAATATTAATATTTGTATGACAGCCTGGCCAAACAATTGTCACGCAATTTGTCATGTTTCATTGAGTTATCACAAATAAAACTTTTGACACCAAGCACAACTAGCAATATCCTTACAAAATCTTTAACAACCTTTAATATTTGGATAAAGGGTGAAGTCTTCCTGCAGGACGTCACTTTTGGCCACTACTGTGTAAGAAGAACCTGAAAGAACCTTTTAAAGTTCTATATAGAACCTTTGTGAGACCATTGAAAACCTACTGTAGAACAGGAACCCGAACGTTGAATTGTAGTCGTACTCCGGGGTATGAGTGGAATCATAGTCAAAATTATATTGGTCCTCTTCAACACCTGCTAAGACAAAAGAGATTTGATCTAGCTGTTATTTTAGCTGAAAAACGTACAATTGTGGGAAACAATGGAAGTCAGCATCTGGGCAGATCACTCAACATGTCTGTTGATAAACTTACATTCACACCAGTCAGACAGGGATTGTCATAGCATGTCTGACATTAATTAGGACTTGCCTTCATTTCACAAACACAATTAATGCTTTGAACATTATCTGGCCATCTTTGCTGGCCAACACAACTCAGTCACCTCACCGAACCATAGAGGACATTGTGTGCCATTGAAAAGAAGCAGTGTCAGTAATTTGAGATCTTTGTATTGCTTCTTGCATACTATTGCCATTTGTCAGTTATGTGAGACCATTCAGCAGGACATTCTTTCTTCCCAAGCATCCTGTCTTTTCCTGCATATGTGATACTGTGAGATTACTGGGGAATGAGACGTTAATGAATGAAGAGTCAGCAGTAACATCTGTGAAGCCGGTCCTGTCAGGCTCAACAGATTGTGAAAACACATTTGTTTAACAGATATTTTTCTCTGCAGCGTTTACATTTGAGTTACTTAGATCTGAGAACCCGTCAGAAGTTTGGGGTCGTACAATTTTTTATGTTTTTGAATGAAGTCTCTTTTATCATGAAATTAGGAATTAATCAATTAAGAATAATCTTCTTTTATTATGAACTTGGGCTGCAAAAATACAATCAAAACAGTAACCATTGTATTATTTAAAATAATATCTGCTTTGAAACAGTAATTTGAATATATAGTAAATTGTAATTTATTCCTGTGATCAAAGCTGAATTTTCAGCATCATTACTCCAGTCTTCAGTGTCACATGATCCTTCAGAAATCATTTTAATATGCTGATTTGCTGCTCAAGTAACATTTCTGATTATTATCAATGTTGAAAACAATATTGTCGTGGAAACTGTGACACCCTTTATTCAGGATTCTTTGATGAATATAAAGTTCAAAAGAACAGCATTTATTTTAAACAGAAATCTTTTGTAACATTATAAATGTCTTTACTGTAACTTAGTTTTGATCAATTTAACGTGACCTTGCTGAATACACATCATTTCTTTAAAAAAAATAAAAAATCTTACTGACCCCACATTTTTATCAGTGGCTATTATAACAGATTTTTTTCAGAAATTAATAAGATCCTATTTGTATTTTATTAGTGTAAGAATGCTTGAAAAAGCAACTGTTCTTCTTCCCTAATTCAGTCCCAAGAGACAAGGCATCATGGGATGTGTAATCAGACAGAGGTTCAGGATCACGGCTGGCACTATAAAACATCAGTCTCTCGATGATTCCTCAGAAATCATATGGAAATCTTCGAAACCTTTGGGTCACCGTGTATTTATGGTACTGGATGCACAGAAGTCCCTTCGGTACTGATTCTCCGAGTCCTCAGAGTTCAGTACTGATGGCATCAGACCCCAGAATCTTCCTTAAACGGAAAAAATAATCTGTCAGGCTTTTCCTTTTACATCTTACTCATTTATACAGCTGTTTGGTGAGACCAAGGTGATCAGTGTCAGTGTTTTTTCTTCAGGGAATGTGAATGAAATCCAGACTACACCTGGGAGTTGAGCCCAAGAATCCCACCTCATATGCCTTAGGCTTATCTGGATTTGTCTGACTCAATTTACTTTGAACTTTTTAGGGAGAAAGGCAAATATCAGATGTCAGAGCAGAAAAGGCTTGTTAAAAGCTCTTTTCCATTGTAATTTACACCCAGACACATTGTAAAACTTGGTATCCTGAGTCTCAGGACTAGGAGAATTGTTTTCTTAAGGAGCTGATCTTATGTGTGGTTCAATAGTATTCATGACTTCAAATCCATTTTTACATGGCTATTTGGAATACTCGATTCTTATTGGTTAAACGCAACATCCAGTGCTCAGATATTTCCCAATATTCTCCATCGTAATGGCAACACTGTATATTAGTTCGCTGAAGTTGCTACTTTCATGTTTCTCGTATTACACCAATTATTCACTTGTTTCATACAAACATCTAAGTAATTAGAAGTACTCTCCACACATAAGAAAAAAAATCATACTTTGATTCAAAATTATGACAAAATATTGTAATGATGAGCTAAAACGATAATCATGACATACAGATTTTGACTTTTTATCTCATTTTTATCTCATTTGACTATTTATGTTATAATTATGATTTACCAAAGCATTATTTTTTCTCTTACGTGGTGGAAATGGGCTCCCAGAGTAATCAATCACTGTGAACATCCCCTTAATTATTAATATTACTGTAATATTGTTTGTCTTGTCACTAGGTGTGTACATTTTAATGGACTAGTAACTGGCATTGAGAGTTGTTGAATTGCTGGTGTCAATTTATTGTCAGTCTCTTTATACCTTATTTTATTCCATTGTCATTTGGAAAATAATAATTAAACACAATTTTTGGGAACACTTTAGTTTAGGGCCCAATTCTCACTATTAAGTAGTTGCTTATTAGCACGCATATCACTAAAATATTGGCTGTTTATTAGTACTTATTAAGCCCATTTTAATGCCTTATTCTGCATGATCATATTCTACATCCCTTAAACCTACCCAATACCTAAACTTAACAACTTAATTCTATTAAGAAGCAGTAATTAGGAGTTTATAGTGAGAATTGGACACTGATCTAAAGTGTGACCAAATTTTCGCTTTATGTGAAGTGTAAACGCCTGTTCTTTCTTTTGAAAACTATTAATTGCATTTTTTTTCTGTTTATTTCACACATAGAAATATATGCATATAAGTGTGACTAATATTTATTTGAAATGAATGCTCTAAGTTCAACATCATGGAGATTAGATATGAAGCACATTTTAGATTCACATTATTTCTTATTGTAAATGAGAGTGTTTGATTGACAGCATCATGAAACCCAAAACCCAGATGTTTGGGTATACATGACCAAGAAATGACACTTGGCTCTTGCATCATGGCTGTTTGCCAGTACCATTAGTTCTCTAAACCGTTTCCCAGACTTGCCTTGCTTTATCACTACAATCACCGCTGAAGGAACAAGAAGAATGCCCTGAGCAATTTTTCTTCATCATCCATGTCCTCAATGTTCTTTTCAGACCAATCGTACTCACACTAACATGCAGTCATACTTCTTTGGAGACTGTTGTCTACGTGCTAATAATCATGCAAGCATAATCTTTTCACTTTCTCTTGAGATTCGTGGGAAACAGGGCCAAGTTAATACCTGGATCAACACCAATAAACAAGTGGTGCCATAAACAGCATGAGGCTCAGCGCTCTTCCTCAGCGAGCGGGATGTCTGGCCAGGTCTGTGGTCAGCATGCCATGTGTGGTTTATTTTAAAGTCATCATCCCTAGGGTAAAGCAGTCACTGTCTATTAAGTGCCATCTGACTACTGCGAATTGAGCCCCATACAGTCCACAACTCGCTCTATGGGTTCTTATCCAAACATTACCGTGCGTGCCCCCTTAATCAGATTAGCTTTGCCAAACAAAGAAACAAAAATAACAGTATTGTGTTTTGTCTGCAAGTTAACCTGGTGGATTTTAGGGTGACGTATTCACATGCCCTGCTGAATGAGTTTTCCTTTCAAGTTCTCCTTCGGCGAGGAAAGTTAATGAAGCTGTGCTGTGAAGCTACGGCTCAAACACGTTTCACCCCAGCGTGCACCACGTTAAATGGCTTTTTTATTCTCCTTGTCACATTGCCACTGAGATATGAACACAATTCCAGAGTTTAAAGGGTTCAACATACTATCTGGCTGTTGTCCAACTTCATGCTCTCAGCGTAGACTATAAAACCCAAACACACAGCGAACAAGCTGGAACACGAAAGCCCCAAAAAAGTAATGAAAGCTAAGAACAACACCATTTAAACTATAGAATAGTGTGTTTTAAGCTGGGATTGACAATTCGTCGCAGTCACTGACAAACATAGTTTCTCGTGAGGCATTGGAAAATTTAGTCAGGCGTAACTTGACCCTTCAACTCCCACCAACCACTATGAATCATTCAAAGCCCCCAAAACTTCTGATTTCGAGATGTTATCCTAAAGAAATGTCAAAACAAGCATGAACTCAAAGTTATGAAAATATCCTTAAGGTAAGACTTCACTCCCATAATGATTTTTGGCCAATGTTTCTCCTTATCGCTCTTCCCAAACCCCAGGAGGTGGTGGTTTCAGTCCAACAGAATAAAGCATGTTACTCATCTCATGATATCTGCTTTATTAATTCCCATCTTCTGTTTTCCGGTAATTGATTCATAAAATCACCAGCCTTTGGCACATACAGTTGGGCACATTCCCCAGCACAGGCTCCCAAGCGCTCTGGCACATTTCAGCGTAAATTCTCTGTGTGCACTAAAAGCAAACAACAAATCACAATGTTTGAATAGTAGTGAATCTTTACTGTGAAGTTTTTATTCTTGCTAAGGATATCATTCAGTCTTCTGCTCCTAATTATCACTTATTGTAGTTCTGAACCACAATGATGTCATGGATGCTCTGTCACTTCCTCAAGACAAAAGAGCAAATTCCTGCTGGTTTCTGCTGGTAGTCAATGAGCAGAACAAGAGAAGGAAGTCTGAGCTGTGAGTGTGTGTCGACAGAAAACAGCTGGAACACGGTGGGATTACTTTGCCCTCGTGATTGTTATGACCCCCTGGGGCCGTCTGTCATGCCGAAGAGTTGCGGTGGATTGCACTGTCATACAACTCCATAAGGATGCACTTTTGTGTCCTTTTCCCTGGGAATTTTTCAAACCAAGTTATCTCGAGTGTGACTTTAAGTGTTTACAAATGAGCAGATTTAACAAGACCCACGCTGACCAACACTCTCGCTTCTTTTGTTCCTGGAAATTTTGCGCAATACTTTATTCTTTACTTTGTGTTTTAGACGATACATCCTCTTTTGTTTTCTTCAGTATCTATTATTATTTAAAATATTTATTTTTTATTTAAGGTCGTTTTAACCATCAATAACTATTTCTACCTGATTTAACCCTTTATTTAATTTTTTTTAAAAATTTAATTACCTAATGGATTTAGATTGATTTTTTTTGTATTTTGGGATTAATAAATTCATTTATTAATTAATTTAGATGTTACCACATTGCCACATTTTCAGTGTACCAGCTGCAGATCAATAACTTAGCTTGATAACTTTCTGAAAATATAGAAGTCTGTGCACTCAAAGACACAAATCAAAACCAGATTCCCACAACACACAATGTTCCTGTCAGCGGATCTCTGCATGCTCATAAACATATTTTGTGTCAATACAGTGAGAACATTTTTTTTTAACCTGATTCAGGGATTTTCAAACTCACAAATCGTCTGTGGGATGCGGAGTGGGAAAAGAAAAGGAGGGTCGTGCAAAGTCACTTGGCTGCAGATGAGTTAACGTTTCAGTAAATGACACACAGACACACACACACAAGTCTAGGGATGCATGACAGCATTACATAGAGATCTTACAGCTTCTGGACCGCCATCTCAAATATTTTGGTGGGTCTTGAGATAGATTATACTTGTCTAGGTGGGTTCTGGAATGGAAAAGTTTGGGAACCCCAATCAACCTAAATGCATTAAGTTGGACCAACACTAAACACAAAACTAACAAAATTATACCTTTCTTTCTTCTGTGGAACATAAAGGATATAATCTGAAAATGGGTTGTTTTGTCAACACAGTGAAAATCAATGTTGTTTTGGACCCCATAGACCTTCATTGCATTGACAAAACAGTTTAAACATTCTTTAAAATATATGTGTGTGTGTGTGTGTGTGTGTGTGTGTGTGTGTGTGTGTGTGTGTGTGTGTGTGTGTGTGTGTGTGTGTGTGTGTGTGTGTGTGTGTGTGTGTGTGTGTGTGTGTGTGTGTGTGTGTGTGTGTGTGTGTGTGTGTGTGTTCCGCAGATGCGTGTCAGGTTTGAAACAACATGAGCATAAATTATAAGTTATGATTTGCATATCCCTATAAGGAAACTATTGTAAGTTACCACTTTTTTACAGGTTTCTCAGCCTCAAATACAACACATGCAAATATCTTTTCAAATGCTCCATTTGTAGAACTTTTTATCTCGCACTAGATCTGTCTCATTCCAAACATTCACACATACCAATTTCCCTCATTGAAGTCAATCTTGGTCTCGCTCTCTCTCTCTCTCTCTCTCTCACACACACACACACACACACACACACACACACACACACACACACACTCACCCCAGGAGAGCGGCAGCAGAAGGAGAGTTCCTGCCAAACACACTGATATCATCACACAGCGCTGAGGTAGTCTTGCCATGTCGCTCTAAAGTGTTGGTGTGTGTGTGCAGCCTCCACGCTGTGCTTCTGAATGACTGCAGCGTGTGAGTGAGTGTGAGGAGAGGAACCCGCCTGGAGAAGGAGTGGGAGGAAGGAGTAAGAGGGGGTGGGAACTCCAAAATTTCAGATGCCTCATTCATCTGTTAACTAGCACCTCCTTTAAACAATACCAGTGTCTGTCTCAAGCCTGAACGTGGATTAGGGCTATAGCTGATTTTGACTCTCA
This sequence comes from Meda fulgida, assembly GCA_030578275.1. Lineage (NCBI taxonomy): Eukaryota > Metazoa > Chordata > Actinopteri > Cypriniformes > Leuciscidae > Meda > Meda fulgida. The sequence continues at coordinate 3,452,889 of CM060634.1, read as the reverse complement.
TTCATTTAAAGGGATATTTTTAGTAATATGGTATTTTGAGATAGACGAGAGATGAAAAGACTGACCTGGGTTGGGTTGTGGGTCACAGAGCGCACAGAAAGCAGATGTAAATGTCATCCACGCAGCTGTGTGACTCTGTTTGTCAACTGATCTTGATTAGTGATAAACTCATGCCTGCTGTGCAGTTAATGGTTTGGAAAAGATGTTTCAAGATCACTTAACAAAGGCATTTAATGTCGGCCAAACTTCAGAAAGTGCTTACAAAACACTGTATAATTACAGTTTTTTGGACATGATTTCATGATAATACCATGATTTTTTTTTTTGTACAGTAGTAGTTTTCCAAGTACCTTAAACAGCAGGTTTTCCAAGTTTTTAGTGCCAAGGACCCCTACATATCCCCCATCCTAAATATTGCTCCAAACCAGCATTAGTGAGCCAGTTAAAGAAAATAAAAAAACTAATCTGTAGAAAGGAAAGAGATTTAAATAATCTTCAATATAATATTTGTAAAATATTTAAACCTTTTTTATGTATAATAGTTTAATGTTTTAAATATTTCATCATTGATCACATTTTTTATAAAACAATTGAAAATTTACACATTTTTAAATGTATATATTTTTTATTATAATAATTCTTATATTTGTCAAATATTTAAACATTTCTTTTTATATATAATAGTTTCATGTTTTAGATATTTAATCATTAATCGTTAAAATACAAATTTCCTCCCTAGCACCCCCTTGAAAAACAACTTGAAGTACCTGCCTATTTTAACTAAAGTACAGTTACAATACTATGGTATATGAACAATGAAAATCATTCAGCAACAATGAGTTTTCAAACTCTCACTTGAAATAGTAAAAACTCAAGGACGCAGACAAGTTTAAACACACAGACAGTTGTTTTAATTTAACGTAAAGACCTGTTGAAGTGTCAAATCTTTAAAAACAAAAAAACAAAACAAAAAGGTGAATATCTTTGCATGCAGGTCCCAGAGCATTCGAAACCCTCTGCTATGCCAAGTGCCAGATGTTTCTGAGTTCTTCAGGAGGAGGCAGGGGCTTTCGACCTGCCCATCCTTTCTACTCAGCAGGGGCTTGAGGAGAGGCTCAAGGTACAGAGAGATGGACTCAGTGGCAGGAAAGAGCAGAGCGCAGGGGGGGTTTCAGTGAAGTACGTAAATGAATGAATATTCTGGGCCTTTCTTTCCTGTCTTGCTGCTCTGATGTGGCCCGTTCCCCAGCCCTCGCTCTTGGCTCTCTTCAAACCCTCTTCACAACCCCCAGCTGTGTGAATTGGACCGTGGGACTGTGTGGGTGAGCTGTGTATCCGTGAGACAAGACAAGCACCTCCTACAACCAGTTATCTATTTTCCTGCTTTAAAAAGCCTAGTCCTCTTATTTCAATCCGAGTCTGTGCCCGTGGGCTGCAGACACTCCCTTGGCTTATGCTGAAATCGGAGATGACTTCCATTAAAAAGAGAGCAAAACCTCAGACTGACTGCAAAGAGACTGTCAGTGCCCACATGGGTCATATAGTGGGAAACGGACATGTTGCTACTGCGCAAGGTGCCAATTCAAACAAACCCCAGTGTATTATTGCTCTTCAGCGGAGTTTGAGGGAGAAGATTTATGTGTTGGGTGCCTTGCATATTCATTTTGTGTTACTCTTTTACTTGAGTGTAATTTCTCTGGGTTTGACATGAGTAAAGATGCTGCCTGACTCAAAAATATATAATGCATTTTGTGAGGATTTTTTATTTATTTGGTATTTTGCCTGTTTTAATGTTCTCATGTGAAGTCTTTTCTCAGTGACAGGGCTTTTCAACAGGAACATCTGTGGAGCTGCCAATTATTGCTTGATCTCAACATACATTTCTGGGAAAAAATGAAAATATATGGTAAACAATAATGCAATTATTTTATGCTAATTCTTTTCATTGTCCCTCCAACATAGCTTTTTTTTGCATTAAATACTTGTGAATGAGATGGAGAAAAAAATTATATGGAAATGCTTTTTAGCTTTCCACAGTTTTGCGAGGGGATGCAAAGGTATTTTGGGCGAACGCAAAGTTTCTCTTTTTTTTATATTGCTATTTAGGTTTGAAATGTAAACAATTTTGTTTTCTGTGAACCAACGCAAAAGCATTTAAATATATTTTTTTCCTCCCATCTCATATTTTTCCCATCACCATGTCCCTTTAGGGGCTCCGTAGATAATGTTCTTTTGTCCTTTCATTATTATTTAGTTGTGTTGCCATTTAGGTTTAATTCGTTTTCAGTTTTAGATTGTATTTACTTAATTGATCATTTTAGAGCTTCGACTTAAACTTATTTCAGTTTATTGCTGAAATACTGCAGATTACTACAGTTTAACTTTTGTTTTGTAATTTTTCTAACTAATAATTATATTTTATTTTATTTCAGCTTTATTTCAACTAATTTTTTCAATAGTTTTAGTTAAGGATAATAACCCTGCATTCACATCCTGAGTTCAGCGAAATAGTCACTTGCAAGCAACCAAATCATTCTAAAGTATTTCTCTGAAACATTTTATGTTATAATATAAATATAGTTTCTTAGTTCATTTTGTTAGAAATTGCTCTTTTAAAATGAATTTAAGCCACTGTGGTGAGACACACCGGAAAAATAGGATAGTATTTCCCTTGTGAGGGACAAGTGAGGAAAAGAAGGGATTTAGAGATTCATATCTTCACTCCCTACCCCTATATGAGAGACCAGGATTCATGTAAATCCTTTACTTTCTTTTGTAAACATTTTATGAACTGTACTGCAGTCATGAGTAAGTGTTTTGGGGGAAACATAAAACATCTCTTTTGGATCCTGAATTGAGCTTTTACAGGGGTTGAGCCATAATAGAAGTGTTTAAAGACTCTGTGAACATTATCCAGTGGGGGTGCATGGGCTTCTCTTGTGATTTACATGTGAGCAGGATGTTAGCCACACTCCCACTGATCTCTCCGCGTGGGCACGGCTGACCAGCACATCGAATGGGATGTGTGTACGTGAGAACAGAGAGAAGATGAGTCTCGGGGGTCGCCGGAGACCCCAGGAGGAGCAGGGATGGATCTGCCGCTCTGGCTGTGAGGTCCCACAATGGAGAAGACGGTGGGAGAAAACATTTGTGAGTGTTTAGCAGAGAGAATCTGGGCTCTCATCCAGAAGCTGTTTTCCATGCACACTGTAAGAACCTGTGAGGAATTCTCCATCATGGACTGCTTACACACTAAACTCACTCTTTTTAGGCGTTAATTTCTCTTGATGATTCGAGATTAAAGGAAAATTGTGTGTTCAGTACAAGTTGAGGCCAATCGACAGCAGTTGTATAACATTTTTTTTTTTTTTTTTTTTAAAGCAAAAATTTGGATTACAGTGAGACATGTGAACATTAAACTGTTCCAGTAGTGCAGCCACAGGATGTAAACAATTTGCTTGTTATCTTGATTTTAATTTTTGGAAAAAATCATTTAACTTTTCCATGTAAAGTTAAACCAATTTCACAATTCAAACAACCGTGAGTGATGAAAACATCCTTACAGCTTAAATAATACATAAGTTTTAATAGACGGAATTATGTAAGTTGCGTTTATAAAATTGTAAGATTCACATTTCAGCTTTTAAAACAACTGAAAATTGGCCACAATTTATTTGTAATGTACCTCATTATAACATGTGTTGTTCTTTAAAAAAAAAAGTTTTTTCACTATGAAAAAAACCTTGGGGTACGGAAAGGTTCAATGGATGTTAAAGTTTTGTTCATAGATACCAATAAAGGAGTGTATGTTTAAAATGACATACTGTAACACACAGTCCATGGTAGCCAATCATACTACAGAAAAAAAAAAAATTCTGGCATTGATTGAAAATCTTTCCATGATGTTAAAGCTCCAACATATGAAATCAGATATAATGGAGTAAAAAACATGGCCAATATTTAGTCCAACATCTATTATTTTGAATAATTTGCTGAAAGCCAAAAATAAAGTCTGAGTGCAACAGACTGTTTACACTTATCCCCCATCTGCAGATCGCTCAGTTAATGCTGGCACTGAGAGATGTGCTCAAGTGATAAGAATAGTCTTTTTAAAACACAGCATGAACCCAGAACAACCACACAACAACGCGCGCTTAAATGAGAAGATGCCGTTGACACAGCTGGAGGAACTGAACCGTCTCTGCCATGAAGTATGTCTTATGCACCATAAAGCGGTTATATAAAACTGTGATGAATCACTGCATGTCTGGACTCAAAGTTTTCTTCAATATTGTATTTACAGTCTCCAAAGGAAAGAATGTAATAAGTGGAATAGCTTAACTTTCTGAACATTACACTCTTAAAAATAAAGGTTCAAAAAGGAGTTTTTTACAGCAAGATCCATTTTCCAAATTTCGATAAGCAGTTCTAAAAAAAAAAAAAAAAAAACTTTGGTAGCACTTTATTTTACAGTCCTGTTCCCCATGTACATACTATGTACATATTGTAATTACAATAACTGGGTAATAACTAGGTACGAACCCTAGACCTGATCTTAACCCAAGTTACCTTATATTACCAGTACTTTGGTAGGTCTAAGTACACTGTAAATACACATACGTGCACATACTGTAAAATAGAGTGCAACCAAAACTTTTTTTCTTATATGTGAAGAACATTTTAATAATCTAAAGAACCATTTTCTACAATAAAGAACCTTTTGTGGAGTGGAACGGTTACATGGATGTTAAAGGATTTGATTATTTTGAGTCTCGGTGCCCTTTAGCGGAGCATTTTTTGTAATATGACTGGTGATGCATTCACATGTTTTACAGGTATAAAACTGGTTCAAATGGATTTGGTTTTGAGTATTTAGAATTTATGTTTTTTTTTCTTTAAACCCACTCACAGTGCAGATGTATAGGGAAAAAGGCATATGGGAGAGAGGCCAACGTTTGGGGTACCTGCAAAATCTCTGTTCCCATCGTTCCCCTTCCTGGAAGCACATGCAGGAAATGAGCTCACTAAGAAAAACGGTCTGTAACTACAGCAAAGGCAGAAATGATCGACGGTTAGCCGTTATAACCACATCACTAGAATCCTCATGTGTCAGTTAAACTTGCAGAGATAATGATTCCCTAACATGATAGATAGATAGATAGATAGATAGATAGATAGATAGATAGATAGATAGATAGATAGATAGATAGATAGATAGATAGATAGATAGATAGATAGATAGATAGATAGATAGATAGATAGATAGATAGATAGATAGATAGATAGATAGAATGGTTAAAAGCTTAGTCCCAAGTCAGCATTCTTCTTGTCCCCCCAGGAGGATTCAAGGACCCCTGTCCTTGACCTTGAACAGTGTTCAGGTTCATATGCTTTTTAATTTAGTGGATTATGGTCAGAATGGCTATCCTGAGAAGCCTAAGAAAACAGAGGCTGGGTTTCTCTGGGACTGACTTGTAAGTGACCTCCACCTCACACTCCCAGAGTAAAGGAGCTCCAGATAGTCCAAATTCGGTCAAGTGTGTGTCCACTGATGATGTCTTCGTTTTCTGTTGTTGTTGTTTTTTCCAAATCCTTTTTCTCAGTAGGAAGTTTAAGGTGTGTGTGGATTTGGAGAGCGGTGAATTTTGGGAAGGAACAGGAAAGGGGGAAGGGGAGAATGAATGGGCATACACTGGGTTTAGTCAGTTTATCTCCTTCACACATATCTCGGTTAATCTCTAGAGTTCTTCCTTTTGAACTGGACCGTCATTGATAACAGCCTGTATCTGTTCACTGCTGCTCTGTCTCATGGTTTTTGTGCTGGGGGCTTTAAGGCAATTAGTAACTGAAAGACGTCTTATGCAGGATTGGGAATTTTCTGGAAGACTACATCATCTGATTTGACTCATCAATATGTCCACAGGGCACGCAAACACCTTTGAATAAGACAATGATACAAGTGTGGACATATTTTCATAGAGACCAGTGTGAGTGAAGCCACTTTGAAACTTTCAAGCTACAATCTAATCCTAATTTTAACAACAGTCAAGCTAGTCTTATACTATGGTGTACCACACTGCAGGGTACTGGTATCCAATATAACAAAAGTATCAAACTACATTGAAGCTACATATGACAATCATTTTTTAAATGACTATCCAATTATATAATTCATAATTTAATCAAAATCCTTTAATATTCTGGCACAAATCAATGTGGGTAGTTTTATAATGAATGATTTAATGAATGAACCATCCCAATTAAACTGAACTGATTTTTAACTAAATACAACTATAGAAACTAATTAAAAAAACTTTAAAGAAACGAATATACTTCTTCATTTATATAACTGCATACAGGCACAGTGATGGAGAAAATATTCTGCTTTAAAAATTTTACTAAAATCGTTGGAAAAAGCATCTCGTCACCAGTGAAGCTATCCTGTTTTGAAAGAATTTGAATAACTGAAAAATGTAGTTTAGTTGGTGTAACCCTATAGTCTCAGGCCCATGGACCGATGGCTGAACAACTGATGCATAAGGCACACTGAACTGGAAACACTTCAGGATTTTCAAAGTTGTCATCTGATTGGTTGAATTCTACAGGATGTCTGGGATATGTGTGTGTGTCGCGTTCTGTAACTGTCCGCCTGGAAACAAAGATGCTATGACGCCAAACCCCCTCATGGAAAAAGAACACTGTTGTATTTACAACAGTGACAATGAGCCCTTATGAGGATCAAATAAATGCTGGATTTTCAAAAGTATGTGAAGTATGTAAAGTTTGAAAAAATACATCCAAGAGTTTTCACAGAGTCTGTTATTGTGGGGACATCAACGTAACATTTTCACGCCCCTAAACATGACACAGAACAAAACTAACTGTGATTGGTTTAGTTTTCTACAAAATACAGACTATGTGTCAGCCATTTCCATTGTGCTATACATCCTTTCAAGTTATATTCATAAACTCCCTCGACAGAGTAAACAAAGTGAGTGTGTCACTCCCCACAAACCCACCCTCACGAGCCTTTACATGTTATACTGTAATGCTGCAGGGTGTGATATACTGAGATATGCACAAATAAACCCTTTGTTAATACAGTGTTTTAGAAAGTGGCTCCAGTGAAGATTTGTGTGATCAATATGTTCATTCACAAAGCTTCAAAGACTTGCACAACCACATGAAATAAGTCTTCCTCTTTGGCTGTAACATATGATGAATGAACAGTGTTGGATCCAACAATTCACAAAAATATCGCTTGCTTGCTTTCATCTTGTTTACGAATACAAAACAGAAATGCTAACAGCAGGTTTTAATCAGTTTCTGTTTTCATTATAAGTGCCCTTTTTGTCACTTTTCTAATTTCTGCTTGTGATTTACGCATGTTGTCCTAAAAAGACAACATTTTCCCAGGATTTGGTAATCATATCCCAAACCGCTATGGCCTTAATCCCACAAACCCACGCACACTTGACCTTGTTCATGTGGGCTGGCAGCTACACCTGGATCCAATTATATGTCTCTCACATTCCTCTTGTTATTCCTAACCCAGGCCAGAACTTCATACTATTGTGTATCTGTTCAAGTGCCTTGATGGAGTTCAAGTAATAAGGACTAATTCTAGCTTTCAACAATGTTAACAAACTCTAATATTTAAATTCATGAGAGTGCACAAGACAACATTCAGAGAAGAGAGGAATGTTCTCCATTTGAATGACGGACTAATAGCTCTAAATAGTCCTCACACTTATTGCTTAAAACGTCTGTCTTGAGCCTCTTGGGTCTGTCTTTTGTGCTTGGCGGTGTATTTGTCTCAATCTCTCCTATATTAAACACTTGTTTGGGATTCCCAAGGCAGTCTGCCTGCCGTTGGCCCATTGTGTTTTTTTGCATGAGAATACACTAGTGTGTGTCTCCCATTATTCTTGCCTGAACGTGAAACCCTGTCCCCCATCTGTCGACCCCCCCTGCGGGCCACCATGCAGCTGGAGGACAAAAGGCCGCAGGAAACATTGAGAAGACGTGACAATGGCCCTCAATCAAGGTCAAGCCAGAGTAGTCCCAGGGTTCAAGCATAATGAATATTACCAGTCATTAGGCTAGTTAACTTGGTCCGATACAAGTCAGTCTTACACCTGTTCAATTTCTTACAAAAGTTGAAGTGCTTGTGTAAAAACGGTCTGTTTACATGTTAAAATGGGAAGAATGGTTTTAAGTGTGCATATATATGTTAGCCTAATAGCTTGTGTATGAGTAAAATGTCTGTTTTAGTAAAAGCTCTAGTGCTCCATCTAGCGACAGCTTCCTATAAGGCCACAAGGTACACAAGCAGTCTTAACCAGTCAGAACTGGTTTCAACCATGTCCTTTCACTGTCTGCCATCTAGTGGGATTTTATGGCATCGTTGATCAGCATTTACTTGTCAAGTTGTGTACAAAATAATGTAAATGATCAAGACCAAATACACATCTTATACCCCTTCTCCACTTTGCTTTCCAGCCTGTTGTCTTAAAATGTGTCCGAACATCTAAATACTGGGCTTCCCATGAGTTATTTATATGTTTGCAAACGAAAAAACAACAAAGGGATATTGTGATTAAAAGATATTCTAGCATGGATGTAATCCCAGGGATTTGTTGGTGAGGGTCGGTATTTTTTTTGTTTTGTTTTTTAAATATATATATATATATATATATATATATATATATATATATATATATATATATATATATATATATATATATATGACTTGACATACATCTTATCTATTAATGTGATACATTGGGTTTACCATCTGCTGTGTAAAAGAATTCTAGGAAAGAAATCCTGCAAAAAAAATAATAAACATGCCCATGGTATCCAATATTCAGTAAAATGAATATTTTTTACATTATTAAAAAATGCAGTGTTTATATAGTTACAAAAATATACCCTATAGGTAGAAAGATCCCCTTAAAATGCAATTATCCTATAGATATCTTAGGATCTGTTTGAGATATGCTCGTAGCTCTTTTGACAGACAAACAAATAGGTTGTCTGTTCAAATTACTGTTTTTTTTTGTTTTGTTTTGTTTTTACAAAAGATTATTCAGTTCTTCTCTGGCAGCCTAGATAAATCAGCTTAGGAGATCAGTTGTGGTGTCCATTCCACTTCAGGGTCAGTGTGCCAGTACTGCCCGTGCCCCAGCGGTCACCTTGGGGTATTGCACTAATGCACATTACTGAAAGCGTTCATTTTACATCAGGGCTTATTTCCGTCTAATAGGTGGGGACAATTGTTTTTCAGCTATTTTAAAATAAAGACATTTTAAAGCAACTCTGGATTTTTTTAATGAACTTATAACAAGAATCTAACAGTCAGCTTTTACTTTACGACCAAATGGCCCTTTGTGGCTTCTGTGATGAAGCGATCAGCACCACGTTACATGGGACAGATGGCGTGGCTTGCGTGCAGCCTTCAAGCCACCATGACTGTCTGGGTTTATGGTCAGCCATTTTGTTAGAATTATTGTATGGAAGACGCTCAAAGTATTATGAGTTCATTTGTGCTAAAAGAAAAAACACTTTTTGTTTGTATGTGATGGGGAAAATATCACTTATTTTCTTTCTTTAATGTGTTAGTGTTCACTTTAGGCTCTTTAAAATACACAATTTTAACCTGGTCTCCAAATTGATTTCGAATTACTGGAGTATTAAAGGACACGGACATCGCTTGCAGGCGCCAATGAGAACAAAGAATGGGCGGATTAACAGTTTGAAAGCTTCATACTGACGTTCTGACCGTCCCGTCTAAAATTTACTGCGCGCGTATTTTCAACCAATCAGGTCAGTCTACAAAGACAGATTATGTTGATAAGTATGATCCGTTTGAGCGACAGGCTGGTCCACCACTCACGTGTTTGAAAATAACAACGAACCAATCAGGGCGCAGTGAGGGCGGGGTCTCAGAAAGGGGGTTGGGTGCGAGGTATCATGGAGGATCAGTTAGAGAACGGCAGCCATTGAAGATAGCCGAGCCGTAGGTCCGCGCTCAGGAGTTTCTGACAATTTGTTTTCTTTAAACGGTGTAACCCAGTGCAGCAATCACCAACAAAATGGAGATGAAGAAGAGGATCAGTTTAGAGCTGAGGAACAGAACTCCAGCGGAGGTGAGCGTTTTAATTATTTATTTTTCCACGGAAACAAGAAATGATGTTAGTTCGCAACCTGTCCATCCTGCACTTACGGAATAGTCAGTAGACTCCGCTGAATGGCAGCACGGCTGTTATACCACATGGGCAATTACAAGGATGCGATTTAGATATTTAGGCATGGATGAATGCCTCACAGAATGCACATTTTAGACCTATACAGGATTATTTCAGACAAGTAGTAAAAAATAATCGTTATTTGAGCGCGTAAAACTCATGTTAACTCCTTCTCCTTCGCCATTGCATTATACTTGTCGATGTGGGCGTCCCAAATAGTACCTCAAAATAACATGCTTACATTTTTTAAGACCATTTCTTATTTAATGATTCAGAAACGATGTTTATTACTCAACAAGTGAAGTCCAATTCGGTTACGACGTTATTATAGTCCTCGATACGATAACGTTATCGCTTCCAGCGGGAAACGGTAGAAATTAAAACAAAACGTCAGTGTTGTTATAGGAATCAATAGCCCAACCGGCAATTTACTATACAGTATATACTGACCAAAACATCACGCGAATGAATCTGCTCACATAAAAAGTTTATTGTAGGCAAGCTTCATGGATGCCTACCTCACTATGGCTTCTCTAACCTACTAAACGAGCAGTTTCGTCTTCCAAAGACGGACATCTTACTCTCCAACTCTTCGATATTTGACATTCAGGGGCATTTGCCTTCGGTCTTCCTCTTAAGACTCTCAAAGCCATTATGTTCAGAGTTTGAGAGCACATGCACATATCGGAGCGAATGTCAGGTCAAACTGCATAATTAGTTAAGCGTTCATGGCTTCTGCAGCGCCTCGCTGTGTGTGTGGCGAGGATGGTGTGTGAAATGCTGCTCGAGTCTCTGTGTTGACGGGCGGGGAGTGGAAGTCATTTTGTTGCATCAATAGTTGAGACGGTGTTTTGTGTCTTTGACTCCCTTTTATTAATCGGACTTGAGCGATTTCTGATTCACAAAGCCTACGTGGTGTTTAGAACGGAATAATTGGCGCGTAAGCCAGAAATATTCGCTCGACCGTTACGAGCCTTTTAAAAAAACAAGTTGCCATTTTCTTCAATGGTTGCGTTAATGGCGTATTTATGTAACCTCCGGTAACACTATTTACTACCGAAGTTAAGCAACACGAACGTTTGGGTTATCCGTCACCGTTTTATTAATTGAAGGAATGTGGCAGATGGTGAAGGGGCGAGCCCCCCTTCCTCTCCTCCGATTTTAGTAGATTATTGTAGCAGACTTGCCTGAACCGAAGTAGAGGAGCACGCTTCTTTTAAAAGAGGGATCCTTTACACGAGTTAATGCTTTGACGTGTATAAATAATACATGGCTTTTAACTCGGGTGTATCTTGCGTCAACATCAAATAATTACCACATCGCGCATAACCGAGAGCATTCTGAAAATCTACTTGTGAAATGCTGGCAGTAATTCAGATCAAATCCTGAGCGATGAATGGGTAAACATTATCAAGGCTACATTAAGCACACATCACGTGGTAATAAATATAGTATTTTTCCATAAGGACAAGTTATTGAATATTTAAATGGTAGGGCTACAGCCTGGAGTGCGTGCGTGCTTACAGGTTTCAGTGTGTTATAAGAACACACGTTACTCAAAGACCATAAACCGTTTAATATAAAATATTTATAATTAAAAAAGAGAGAGTTTCTAAACTTATTTATCTCTTTGGTTTAATTTTTTTGGGTTTGTGCGGCAACTATTCAGTTGGTACCAAGTTTTAAGTTTCACTCTTGTTTAGGCAGATAAACATACATTTTCAGGATACCCTTAAAGATTATGTACTAAAATATTTTAGTCATAAAATTAAGACATTTATTTTGAATTCCCCAAAACGTGTGAATACAGTGGAGCTATTGGGGTGTTTCTGAAATCTAAACCAGCAACACTGGTTTAATCAATGGTGTGAGTTTGGGGGCGGGACTTTCTATTTTTTGACCAATAGCAATGGGGGAGTGTTTAAAAACCTGTTAGAAAACACTCATTGTTTCTGCAGTTCCTGACACTAGTGGCGCAGTGAACTACATACTCAACATTAAGTCTTAATATTTAGAGTTGGCATATTATAAGACTTTTCTAATATTTGTTTATTACATATGCATAAGCATTAGTTGTAATATTAGTTTTATACATTAGTTATAACATTGTAGTAATTCGTGGCATATGAATAGTATAAAAATAAACTTTTTCTCACCAAGGGCTTTTATTTTGTTCATCCCTCCTGCAGGTAGCAGAGCTGGTGGTGGATAACTGCCGCACGAGTGACGGTGAGATTGAAGGCCTGACAGATGAGTTTAAGGAGCTGGAGTTCCTCAGCATGGTCAACGTGGGTCTCACCTCCCTGGCCAAACTACCCTCACTGCCAAAACTGAGGAAGGTCAGTAAAGAAATCAAGCTTTAATTTCAGAAAACACCAGGCAAAGTTCTCTTAACAAGAAGATCTGTTGTGTTTCAAGTACTAACCGTGCAGAAAAACGATACCGTAACACAGTTTACATATTAATGTAGACATGTTGTATTATTAAAGTGTCCAAAAAATGGATGGAGAATGCCTAATGGAAACTTTAGTAGTGTGATGTGGCAAAACATGAATGTTTAAAATATTGCGTGATTACAATAGTAAATTGGTCTTATAAGCACATAAATACACTGTAAAAAACAGCGGCTTCTCAGCTATTTTTTTTTTCCCAAGATGTTTTTATTAACTTTCCAGTTAAGTTAATTTTAAGGGCAATTCTTTTTTACAGTTGGAGCTGAGTGATAATAATATCACAGGTGCACTGGAGACGCTTGCAGAGAAGTGCGCCAACCTGACTTACTTAAACTTGAGTGGCAACAAGATCAAAGAGCTCAGCACACTGGAGGCCCTGGTAAAAACACTATTTCTCAACAAATATGATATATATATATATTTTGGAAATGATATGATCAACCCTTCAGTTAATGTACAGCCAAATGGCTATTATCGTAATGGTCATTTTATACGCAAGTTAAGTACATTCAACCTTTTTTGATGTATGACATGCTCTTCAACTCTCAGCAAAACCTAAAGAACCTGAAGAGTTTGGACCTGTTCAACTGTGAGATCACTACATTGGAGGACTACAGGGAAAGCATCTTTGAGCTTCTGCCTCAGGTCACATACCTGGACGGCTTTGATGCAGAAGACAATGAAGCTCCAGACTCTGAGGCTGACGATGATGGTGAGAACCAAGAGTTTGAACACACAATCTAATCTTTTTTTAATTGCAGATTATTAAGATCATCCTCCAATGGACACAGAAAATTGTAAAAACCATACATAAAAGTATGCAACATCAAGTCATTACTACTTGTACTATTATGCAGATGATGATGAGGATGGCGAGGAAGGAGCAGGGCATCTTGGGGAGTATGAGGAAGAGGAGGAGGAGGAAGATGAGGAAGGCTCAGAGGGTGGTGAAGTTGGACTGTCCTATCTAATGAAAGAGGACATCCAGGTGATGTAGCTTCCACCTGTTTCTAACATTCACAACCAGTTTGGGAAAACTTGACCTCTTAATAACATCGGATTCCTTCTGTAACAGGATGAGGAAGATGATGATGATTACGTAGAAGAGGAAGAGGAAGGAGAGGGTAAGCATTAATTATGCCACCAAACTTCTTGAAATTGTCACATTTGTGTTGAACTTTTCTCTAATGACTTATTCTGTTCAGAAGAAGAGGCCGGAGTTCGAGGAGAGAAACGAAAGAGAGCTGCAGAAGATGAGGGCGAAGATGACGATGAAGACGACGACTAACCCTTTGTTTGACTTCTTAGAAACAATATCCAAGCTGTAGATCAACCCTGAAAAAGACCGTGATCTTGCAGATTGTTTTTCTCTTTGTAAACCATAGATAAATCACTGTAGAGGCTAAGTGTTTTCTTTTATAAATGCATTATATATTACACTATATAAAAGGGGTTTATTGACAATTCATTTATAGCCATTCCAAGTTAATTCCCAACACGTAAATCGGGGTGTTGGCAAGGGTGAGAGGTTTGAGATTTCCCGATTGCAAATATGTTGTTGGACAGCCCGTTCAAGACAAGAGCTAGGCTTTCATCACTGAGAGGTGACTGCAAATCCGCAAACTCCAGCTCCCCAAGACCTCTGTGAGGAGGCAGTGTTTTCTGCTCCTCAGCTACCTCTCCAGGTCTCATTCTCAGCCCACCACAGAGCAGCAAGCCAATCGTCTCCAACCATCAACCCCTCTGTTCTTGGGTCAACCAATCGCTGCCAAGGATCTTGTCACACTCTTTATATGGGATGGTCTCCACTTGATTAAGCTTTTCTGGTAGATCAGGCTCATTTAGGCAGACCAGATATGTGATCTGTTGAATTTTAAAGTGTGATGTATGTAAATGTGATGTAAATTGAGCAAAGATCGGGAGTCGAGCTGTAGATTGGCAAATTGAATTTGTTTTAATCTCCAAGTAGTTTTTTAATAAAGAGTTCAATTATGTGAGCAGTTTGCCCTTTCTCACGTTTTATGCAGAAGTCACCTATTTTTGACATCTTCGACGTTAAAATCAAAATTTGTTGGTTTTTAAGAGCAACACCATTGCTGGAAATTTCTCGTGTGCAGGTTTAACAGCTTTGTTGGATTAAACAGTACCCTTGAGTACCTTTCTACCTTTGTCTTGCTGTGGAAACAGTTTAGTTTCTACCTTTTGTTGAGGTATTTTACAGAGTAATACCTTTAATCTAATGTTCGTATGGCAATATGTAAATAGTATCTGTTTCAACAGGTTTTATTTTCCTTTTTTTTAATTTGTGGTCAGTTGTTTTAATACAAATCACGTCAAAGGACTTACATACACGCAGGTAACCTGTTTAAATTTCAAGTACTTGGTTGTTGTGAGTGTTGTATTTGGGGTTTTATGTGATATAAACCTATCTAAAAGGATTTTAGTTGTTGGATTTTGATGTTTTGTTTTAACGGGTTTAGTTTTTTTTTTTGTGTGTTTTTGTTTTTTAAGTTTGCAAGCTCCTTTGTCCAATTATGAGTTCCTTGAGTTAGTTGTAATGAATGAGTGACTTGTCCTTTTGATTATTAAAATGGCATAACTATGTTATGTTCAAAAATAGACCCTTTGTCTGCTAAAGATTTCTGTAATTTGATTACAAAATTTATGATTTTCTCAAACAGCCATTTGGAAGTCTCATGCTCAGGTGAGGCACTGTTTTTACTGATAAAAAAAGTGTCCTGGTAAAAATGATAGTGATGTTTCAATCAAAATTTATAAAAACCCTTTCAATGAGTGGAACCTGGTGTAAGTTTGATGTGGGAAAATTAAAGGAAAAACCTTTTACCATAATATTCTTGTGGTTTAGAAAATGTTTTAATTCTGTGTTCTTCAAAGAGGAAAAAAATACCAGCAATGTAGACCGTCAATTAAATAGGACTTTTAATATAATTACACAATCCCAGCTCAAGTGTAACTTGACTTCATTTAGCTTGAGGCATGTGAGCTCCACAAGCCTGGAAACAGCCTGCAAACTTTAATTTTATACTACACTGCCATCTGCAAAGCCTTGTACTTAGACCATTTATCATTTATGAGTTACACAAACTTTAAGCAGCAGAGCATTGAGGAAAGGGGTGTGTCATGTGATCAACAGACAGAGTTACCAAGAGCATCATCAATTAATCAGGAGTGAAGCATTCACCGTCCAGCCTATAGAAATACACCTGTATCACTGGAAGGGTGGAGTCACTGTGATCCTCATTAATTATTCATATATTTGATAAGTGAGTGTTTCACTATATGTGATGATTAGTAATACGAAGAAATATTAAATTGAACAATACTACAGGAACATCAAAGCATATGTATATGACATGCAACTTACAATTAATTTATGTTAATTTAAATCCATATAATCAATAGCAGTAATGCAATGATCTTCTATTTTAGTGACTACTGAGAAAAAAATATTACCATTTAATTTGAGATCAGAATGTAACATGAACTTTCATACCTATCAGCATGGATAATATTACATATCAAACTTCTGCAACATTTTTTTATTAAAAAAAAAGAAAGAAAGAGTTTAAAACACCCCAAAACTAAATTAAATGTTTGTTTTCCACAGAAATGTGTTCTCAGGACGAGTATTTTCAATAAACGTGTGCAAGTTGAAACAATTTAAATGTTTTATACAACTTATTTGTATTTTTTGTTTTGTTTTCATAATTGTGAATAGCCGATAATAGCCTGTTTAATGGCATGTTGACAACTTGCTCAACATAAAATGATAAAATGCCACATAAAGTGTCATCATGTTCAATGAACTGTATCTTTATTATTCTGCCCTGACATCCGAACTAGTTTCTTATCCTCTCACTGTAACATGGCCTTTAGACCACTTGAGGGAGCTAATTTACTAGTAATGTGTATTTTATTTTAGGCACAAAATCATCCACACATTACGATCAAACCAATAGCTCAGGAGAGGCTTCAACCATGTTAAAATATTCCCTTGAACAGTTCAAAACAATATAAAGCAAAGGAAAGGTCAGTTCACAACATCTTTGTATTTTAGTAATTTCATGTGCAACCCATGTTCATGTTTCACTGTATATAGAGTCTGTTTATGATGCAGTGTATTTATAAACGAAAAGAGTATTTCAACATACAGAATGCTTCAGCTGTGCCCCTGTACATTACAGCTTAGATGAAACCACACACACACACACACACAAACACACACTAAAGCTCATCCATGTACAGACTGCCTCAACCCCCACAGCAGCTGATGAGCTGCAGCCGTCCAATCAGAGATCCCGAGCCCCTATAAGCCTTATATGAAGTCAATGCAATGAAGGACCAAGATTGGATGAGCAGTTATGATGAGTAGCCTTTTAGCTTTTGTTATGACACATCATCATTGCTTCCAGGGGGAGCTTATATTATATTATATTAACAATGCTTTATATATGCCTTACATCAGATTCAGATAAATAATAAAACCACAAAATCCCTAAGAGGCCCGAGGTGAGTGAATGAAAAGACGAATGATGTGTAAACACGTCATGCTCAACAAACAGAAATTCCAATTGCTCTAATCTGTACTTTGAGAAGTAACCTACATTTATGGGAAAACTACTGTAATCTGAGGCAGAGTTTTCATTTGTAAAATTTGTTTTTGTATACAGAGAAAAATCTGTCGTTTTCACAGTTAAAGGGATATTTCACACAAAAATTACATTTTTGTCAATTTACTCACCCTCATGTTGTTCCAAACCTGTATGAGTTTCTCTCTTCTGTTGAACACAAAAGATGATATTTTAAAGAATGTTGGTAACTAGACAGTTATAGAAATGGTAGTTTGATTATTACGTCAGCTTTAATGTAAACACACGCTAGACGGACGTCTTTAACCGTGATTTGTCATTTGAGGCAGACTTTGTTGGCCCAGATGTCCTAGAAGAATGCAGGTGACCGTAAACACTCATTAAACCCCATTGGGCATCTGTAGACCTCACAGCTTTCAGCTTAGAGCAATCAATCATTATTTCATCAAAATCATTGGGTTAAAGTTGGTCATTTTTGTTGGTTTAGTAAACTGCCACCACTTGAATGGAGGTCATAGGCAGACTGCACTGAGAGAAACCGAGCGGATATGGAGACGATGAACTACCAGGAAGCATATTCATTAACATATGATCACTTGCGTGCCGTACCGAACCGTGAAAGCGCCATAATGTAGGGTCTTTACAAAGCTATAATCATCAGTACAGTGCACTTGATGAATTAAACATGAGAGGGCACACAGCACCAGCTGCTTTGAACCCAGGGTTCAAGTGATCAGGACAGAAGCACAACCAACAATTATGGCTGAATCTCCTTTTCTTTTATCTGGTAAAGGTTGAGAGAAGTGTTTAAAGAGGAAGTGAATTATATGTACAGCACAAACGTACGGTTCATTACCGCAAAATAAGATAAAAGCAAACTAGAAACTGAAATTTCAAATTGCACGTTAAAACTATTGTATGTCAAGGTGTATATATAGACCAGTATCCTGAAAAGAGTAACTCAGAGTTGATTGTCCGAGTGTTTACATGTGGCGTGGCTCATCCTTTAAATATGCAAAGCCCAGCATCTCTCTAAAAGCTCTCTGTTGTCATGTTATTTTTATATGTGTCCATGTGCACTGTGCACTGGTCCGAAATAAATAACACGTTAGGTTTGGGCCTTTGCTCTCCCAGAGCGCTATAGAGAGTGTTTGTGTTTTATCATGTTGTATTAGTAAAACTGCATGTATTTTTAGCTCAGTTGCTAGCATCCGCACAATACTCGCACTGGGGAAAATCCTCTCTCAAAAGGAGGAAGCAATGTTATTGTTGAAAGGTGGAAACAGATATGCAATTTGGAACTGGAAATAAAACCGGTGTCCAAGACTTATATATTTTTAGCAGACTGATAATCTGCTAGCCGTTATTAGCGCATGCCTGTGCTGAAGAATGTATTCATGTGACATTAGTCATCGTTATTAAATCACTTTGTGAACAGCAGTGTTGGGGACAAACTAACTAAAGATTGCAATGCTTTTAGTAGCGTCACATTAGTTGTTATATTCAAAAAAGTCGTGGAGTAACACGACCAAACTCTGTCATTGTTTTTAAAATTATAATAAAAAAGGAAGTAGCAACAGATCTTTTCTTCTGTATTGTGAAACAGATTATCAACAAACAAAGAAATGTAGGTCAAGGGCTTGGTTATGCATCTGCTGTTGATTGGATTTTAAGAAGAAAACACCTCTTTACCGTCTTCACCAACATGCAACAAAAGCTTTGTTTAAAAAGAGGTGGGGTTTTAGCAGACGTAATATTTGGAGAAGTCCTGCAAACAGTTCTCACCTAAACTGGTCTTTTTCTCACATTTGTATCACTGAAAAGCCTGATTCATTCTAGTGACTCGGTTCATCCTAAACGATTCTCGCTCTCATTTGTAGTGTTATAAAATCTGATTCATTCTAGTAAATTTGTTCATGCTAAAAGGTCCTCTCTTTCATATTTAACGTCAGAAAGTCATTTATTATAGTGAATTGGTTCATTCGGACAGTTCATGTAAATTAACATATAAATAAAAAGTCCCTTTCGACGCAGTTATGTCAGTCGAGGTACGGAGGTCCTAAAGGGACATGGATATTGAGATTTAGATGTTTTTTAGAACAAAATGTTTCCATTCCCTTGGGAAACTTTGCGTTATTCTACTTATTCTACTAACCCTAACTCTATCAGTCTACTAATACTCTAATGAGAGTTGACATGTAGTTGCAAAGTTACTTATAAGGTCTAAAGTGGACTATCAAAATAAAGCGTAACCTTTTTGCGATAAAAAATATAAATAAAAATAAATACATATTTGTTTATAAAGCATACGGCCACTTAATGATTGTAATTTAACTACGTCAAATTAATGCTTGTAGCTTAGCTATCTACAGTATCGAAGTATCCATCTTATTTTTAACATAAAAGTGGCTCAACAATTTGTAACTTGCTTCCGGTGTCATCAGTTATTTTTTAGCTGTGCAAACCAGTGTGTTATGCTGCTTGATATTATAAACTGGTATTTCATATCATATTATGTTTATGCATTGTTGTGATCAAAAACACACTGGTTGGAGCGCAAACAGTTTTTCTATTTACTGCACTGTTATTATTCAAGTTAGTTATCTGTAGCAGCTAATGAATCAGAAGTAAATAACTTACTTCCACTTTGCATAATAAAGTGGATACTAGGAATGCACCGATATTTCAGCTACCGAAATTTTAAAGTATTATTACTGGTATATAAATCATTTAATGGCCTAGGACCTCAATACATTGCAGATATGCTCACTGAATATAAACCCAACAGATCACTCAGATCACTAGGATCACATCAGCTAGAAATACCAAGGGTTCACTCTAAGCATGGTGAGTGTGCTTTTAGCTACCATGCCAGCCGCAGCTGGAACCAGCTTCCAGAAGAGATCAGGTGTGCTCCTACAGTAGTCACTTTCAAATCCAGACTCAAAACACTTCTGTTTACCTGTGCATTTACTGAATGAGCACTGTGCCACTGCTCGTACAACTGTTTTTACTGTATTTATTTAATTTTTTATTCTAAACTGTATTAATTATTCTTATTTCGTTTGATTATTTTAATTTCTTTATTCTAAACCGCTTTAATTATTCTTATTTCTTTTGATTATTTCAATTTCTTCTATGTAAAGCACTTTGAATTACCATTGTGTATGAAATGTGCTATATAAATAAACTTGCCTTGCCTACCGAAAATATTCGGTCGAAACAGCTATTGTAAGTTTCTGAGGGCTGAAATCAGTGACCGAAATAGACGTTTGATTAACGCTAGTGGATACCAAGCACTGCCACTGATAAAACATTATTTTGAGAATGACAATGTAGCCTCCTACATTTGGGTTTGTCCTTTAGTGCACTGTTAAATTGATACCTATGTAAATTAACCTAAATTCATCAGTGCCACATTAATGATTTGATTAATTGAGCAAACATCGTATCTATTAAACAAACGCACAAGGTACATACAGTACATACACACCGTATAAATCCCATGCCGTGATGTGTTGTGTCTGATTATTTGTGAATATAGGTCACATTTAACAGCCATTCTTTCTAAGCCTTTCTCCAATGCAGAAATACAATTTTAGGGAGAGCAAGGCTATACCATTTAGCTTCAGGCTTCAAACCCAAGAATGACTTCTCTGGGATGTCGATGTCTATATTAATCTATTTGAATCAGTAGAAGCACAGCAAAACCAGATGCTGCAAGGCTAATGAGTCACACAGCAACAGCCCTACGCTCTCATTGGCCCACATGAATCGGCCGCCTCAGTGTGAATCAGGTGTTGCCGATCATCCGCTCGAGTTCAAGCCCTGCATACAGAATAACCCTTCAGGACGCTTCTGCGAGAATGTTAGCATTAGCCCAATAAAAAATAAATGCGAAAGCAAAGCGTTCCTTCAAATGTATACCCCTCCTACATGTCATAGGATGCTATTTTTTTGTGAGGAAATTTTGTGCTGATCCTCACAGGCCCTAAAGCTTATTAAGGATGGTGGGAAGTGAGAAACAGAGGGGAGTGGGATATAAATCATTTATTCTAGTCATGCAGAAGAATCAGTTCAGCACACGCATTAGAAAATGTGTTTCTTAAGTAGTTATCCTCAATTAGATTTGCCAGTTAATTGCTGTGAGGCAAAAAATTGCATTGCTTTATATGATACAATTCATATTGTGCATAAAAACACAGAAGTGTGCAAAGTAAATATATTGAAATACAAAGTTAAGAACACAACATGTCTCTTAGAAATATTTGCAACGAGTAGACCTAGGGGTTTATTATTTCAAACATTAGCTTCCCTGTATAATAACAACATTTTTGCATTCGCCATGCCACAGATCTTGATGATTAGATTTTGAAGCTCCACACAAAGAACTGGATTCATCATGGATTGGAACTGGGCCAAGAGGATGACTCAGTTTTGTATCATACCCTAAAGTGTGTCAGTAATGTTTCACATGAGTACACTAGGAATACTAACACTAATACTAGCATGAACCGAGGGTATACAGGCAGTTACTTAGACTGGATGCATCTGAATGCATTAGATGCATCACTGAACAGATGCGCCACCCTACTGTAAAGTATGTGCTGCATGCATGTGCTGTATACAATACAATTATTATTATGCGTATTATAAATTATCAACAAATTATTAAAAGGATTTCTGAATGATCATGTGACACTAATGGCTGCTGAAATTATTATTTTAAAATAGAAAACAGTTATTTTAAGTGTGAATTTTAGTTTTGTCTCATGATCAGAATAAGCATCTGCCACTGTTATATTAATCATGTCATACTGGATCAGTAAAAGTCTTTAATGTCAAAGAATATGGAATATGAGCGGGTGGTAGAGCAATGAGGTTAAAAGCTGTTCGCTACGATTTCTGCTAGACCTCACTTGGCCTTAAACCAAATTTAATAAGCCATACGTTTAGCAATGTGAATAAGCTTTGCATGTTAAGCCTGGAATACTGAACTCGAGCCTGCTTTGGATAGCTGTGGCCTAGATTGCAGTCATAATTAATTTAGTGGTCTATGATTTATGCTCATTTTGTCATCTAATATGGCTAAAAAGCTGGGCTTTTAGAACAGTCATAATCTAATGGGTACTTATGTTTCCTAAAAAAAAAAACTGTAATCATGTGCAATTTCTGCTACAATAATAAACTGTAGATGCAATTGTTTTAGGGCACAAAACAGTGCATGGACTGAGTAAAGGGGCATTTGTTGACTGTTCACCCACCCACCTGATTTGAGCTTATCAGTAACTGATGATCAGGCCTGTAATTATGACCACATAACTGCTATTCTTTCAGAAAGCCAAAAGATTTTAATAAGTAGCCTAGCTTCTTCAAATCACAATGTATCCCATTCATATGTAGTCTTTCATTAAATGCAGTACAGTAATTATTCAAAACAACACCAGGCCTCTAAAATGAGGGGGTCAACCTGCTTTATGAAAAATTGATCTCGGAGTGATGCAATTCAAGTGTAAGAGCAGCAACTGCAAGATTTTCTGAACAGAGTCTGTTTCTGAGCATGTGGAAACATTTGTGTGATCGTAAAAAGAGAAAATGTTTATTTGTGTTGTCTTTTGACTAATTATGTATAATTAATAATCTAATTCTGTCATATTATCATTGTTAAATCAAAACATAGGCTGCAGGAAACATTTAGTTCCGGTTAACACTACCGTTAATTTGAACGGACAAGCTGTGTTCAAACAGTTGATGTTTTGTATCACTCCAATTCCTTGTGTTCATTACAAAAAAATGGAGTTCAATTATTTGCAAGACTAAAATTCAAATATATATAGTATTTTACCTGAGTTGTGACTTGTGGGTAGAAGACCGTTAAATAGTGGCGGGAAACATTTCTATCTCCTCACGGACTGCACACGATAGCGAATATACTGCGACTGGATTCACAAACAAATGAACGTTCACAAGTCAAGTATAGGCTATTTATATAGCTTTTTTCACAATATAAATTGCATCAAAGCAGCTTCACAGTATCAATCAAATAACATAACAATGTTTGTTTCTTAGTGGAAAAAGCATCCACGTTTGGTAGGGCTGATCAATGGTATTAATGCTTGGTTAATTAATTTGAATATCCCCAACTGAGAAAGCCAAAGGCAACAGGAAGTTCACACCAAGAATGATAGCAATAAACTTATTTACAAAGATAAATATATAAGCGTCGACACCAGAGGACGGACGATATAGTTGTTTGTTCATTCAAAGCGTGTGCTGTGATTGTCTGTCACTTTAAATGCTCGAGCTCGTTACAGCAGGATGGATCCTGATTGGCTGTCGATGTTTTTATCGTTCATCAGCTGGATAATCGAATCGCTCTGAAGGTGATTCTTTCTCTGTGCCTTTATCGGTACAGCAGTGGTGTGTGAACTGTGTTATTTTTTTTATTGAGGATGATTATTAGAGGAACTATATATTTATCATAGTTATCGTCCTTGGTGTTAACGGGCCTTTATGTGCTGGCTCTTTTGGCAATCAGAAACAAATGACTAGTGTAGCCCGATTACCGAATCGAAAACGAATGACTCTTATGAGTCATAAATGTTAATTCTCTCAAAAATAGTTCAAAAGTGACTTTTAACTTTTTACTAATATTATTTATTTATATAGAATGTGTAAGGAAAATGGATTCGAAACGCATTATCGAATCGAAAGCTTGTGAAATAACGTTATCGTTATTCACTCCTATCAACAACAATGACTGCACTAGTTAGTTAGATTCTCAAACTCTGTCGAATAAAAAACTATTATACAATTATGATTGACCCACTTGATATTGGGAAACAGGAGAGACTTGCCCTTAACTCTTTTCCACACAAAGCTCAACCTTCCCATCATGTTCACCTCAAGTTTTTTTTACCTGAGCTGGCTTTGGAAAAAGTGAGTGAATCGTAAACCACTTTAATCATTAGTAATTCACATTATTAATGCCAACAGAAGTATTACAGCCTTGAAAGTGGAGTTACAAGTAAAAATACAGAAGTTCAAAGTGCAAAGACAAAGGGTTGAGGTGTCAGAGGAACAACAGGTAATATATAAACAATAGATTGTGAGATAAAACAGAACACTGGAAGTTCCACCTATTGTTCTCCTTCCTTGCATTCATTGTAAAGGCTCACATGTCATTTTGACTGACTAAAGATTTGGTCAGGGGCTTTTCTTTTTGCGGTTCTGTGAGGGTGTTGTAGGTGTTCTAGTTTTACTGTGTTCTGCCCGCTGCTGTCTGGCTTGCAGCTCCTTTACCTCAGCCAAAACCTCTCTAGCTTCTCGCCAGGAAGAAATGGCCTCTTGTAAGAGTCGTTCAGCTGCTGCCCTCCTGCTATCCCAGTCCAAAGCCTCATTGAGAGGAGAATCAGTACCCCTAATGCTTTTGAAATGGGGCGAGTAAGAGATTTGAAAAAAAGCAGGGTCTGTTGACTTCATATGGGGCGAATTTGATCCAGTGGACAGAGGCGAGTCTAAACCTTTGATGTGAGTCAGATCGATACATTTCATTTGGGGTGAACATGACTCTTTTGAATCAGGTAAATCGCAGCTCTTCGAGCGAAGTGCGTTTTTCGAATGAGGGGATTTGGACTTGAAGCGAGGCGAGTCTTTTGATTTCACATGTGGCGATTCTTTCCCTTTGGAACCAGGCGAATCTTTCGCCCTCACTGAAGGGGAGTTTGTGCCTTTACTGTGAGGTGGACTATGTGAGCTTAAACCCTTGGAGTGTGGCGAGTCAGAGCCCTTGAGATGCCGGAGACGAGGGGAGTCAATGCCTCTCAGGTAGGGGTAAGATCCCATTCTGTCCCGATGGGGTTCCTGTTCCTGAATCTCAGCGAGTAGCTCTTGAGTCCTTTGCAGGCGCTGGGTGATCAGATCCTGCAGGTGTCCCGTGGGACTCTGGGCCTGCGTCGCCTGAGGCCCATTCTTCCTAGTTGGTTTTCGCTCTCCTCGGGACAGAGCGTCATCCATGGAAGCACACCGGTTACGGCCCTGAGATAACTTCTCACTCTGAGGTGTGTGAGACTGGTTTTCATTGTTCAAGAACTCAGTCTTGCGTGGCAAGCTGCTGGTTTTCACCTTGGCCTCTGTAGAGGAGGACGGCGGCCTGGACGCATCGGTGGCAGCGCGTCGACGGCCAGGAGCCAGTTTATCCAGGCTGACCCGATGGCCCTTCAACCACTCATCCTGATCGTCATCAAGCATACCAGCATCTTCTTCATTCACCAAGTCCAGCATCAGCATTCCATCAGAGGAGGCAGAGGCCTACAAGACAACATTAAATACCACTTTATGTTTTTCTGGTGGATATGCCAGTATCTTGACACCTATTAGCATGAATACAGCATCATGAATTAGTTTTCAGTTACCAATACCCTCAAAGAAATGCACCAATGTTAAGTAATCAGTATTCAGGTGGTCATGTGATCGTAATATGTAAAATGCACCTATCATTTTAATTATTTCTTTAAAAAGGCATAAAGGCTGCATTTATTTGAACAAAAATACTGTAAATGTTTTTCTATTTTAATACCTTTTAATGTAATTTATTCCAGTGTGAATTTGTAATTTATTCCAAAGCTGAATTTTACGCATCATTACTTCAGTCTTCAGTGTCACATGATCCTTCAGAAATCATTCTAATTCGCTGATTTGCTGCTCAAGAAACATTTCTAATTATTATCAATGTTAAAAACAGTTGTGCTGCTTAATATTTTTGTGGAAACTGATCCTTTTTTTTTTTAGGATTATTTGATGACTAGAAAGAAACAGCATTTATATGAAATAGAATTCTTTGTGATAATTTTAAAGTTTTTACTGTAAGTTTTGATCAGTTTAATGCATTCTTTCTGGGTAAAAAAATATATTTTTAAAAGAATCTTACTGACCCCAAACTTATGAGTTACAAATAACAGATAAATCTACTAACCCTAACTCAAAAATTAAATAAATTCAAAGATCACTGTCCAATGATAACCTAAAAACTGTTAAGAATAAATAATTCTCAAAATTGTTGAAACTCAAATAAAAAGTGACAATTACTAAAAGCATAACCATTCAATAATTATGTTGAAACGAGATTTAGTGAGGGAAAAATAAAAGCTGGGGTGGGGGGGACATCTTACCCCCATCTTAATCTACTATTTATGTGTAAAACCTTTTACTTTTTAATAGAAGAAAAAATACTGAGAGCAAATTTTAAACAGCAAAGTTTTCTGGACTGCTCTACCTCTCTGTTATGCAGTCAGGTTATAAATAGCTGCATATAAGTTTCATCATTATTGCACCAAACAACCACCTAGTGCCATGAAGTCCGTATGAGCAGACAAACAACAGTCTTTGGAATCAAAGTCAAAGCAAGAATGCCACCCACCACAGCCATGAGATGACCCCGCGTAGGCAAACGCCTCCCAAGTGGGATCTTGGCCCGATCGCGTGTAGGATGAGCCAGAAGACCCTCCTCCTCAATCGTCACCTGCAAAGGGAAATGGATCAAAACATGTTTACCATATTAACACAGTCATTTTCAGCAACCTTATATGGGTTCTAATTTACACAACACAAAAGGCCTATATGACACAAAGCGTTAATTAGTCTTGCATTCATCTCAGTTTAATCCAGTAGTTGTTAGTGTGAAAATGAATTTGCAGATTTATAAATAGAAGGTGCCTTATACAGATGATGTGAAATTCACACAAGTGGGTTTCTGGTATATGAAATGCAGTGAATTTTACAAGTGGAGACAAGACTGTGTGAAATCTTTTGCAACCCATATGCAATTGTATTAAAAAGGGTTTTAATGTTCCCTTTTTTAAATCTTAAAGAGGACCTATTATGTACTTTTAAAAAGTCTTGATTTTTTTGGGGCTCTACTAGAATAGCTTTTCCTGCTTCAATGTTCAGAAAAAACACATTATTTTTCCCATATTCTCCATTGTTGCAGCTCCTCTCTTCCCAGTCTGTCAGTAACGCTCTGAAAAGCACAATGTGCTCTGATTGGTCGACTGGATAAGTGTGTTGTGATTGGTCAACAGCTTCTAGTTTGTTAGGAAATGTACCACCCCTTATCATAACCGCCAGTTTCCATTTATTTTGTGTATGCCTTGGGCGGGAATTATTTAAATGAGGAATATTGTGACGAGTTTATTGTGATGTCAGAAACAGTGACACTGATATAGAGAATAACTCCCTTTGGAGTGACTTTGTGCTTTGTAATTTTGCAGAGCTTTTTCATGTTCAAACAGCAACATTACACACTAAAGACAGGTGCAAAAGTAAACAAGCATGATACCTCCTCTTTAAACCCCCATTTGAATTATTGTGGCCATAGTAATACAGCATGATGTTGACTGGCTTAACAGTTCTTAGCCGAAATGTTTTGCATAGGTAAGTCAACCAAAAAGTTGTATTTTTTATATTCATTGTTTTTCAGAGAATTTTTTTTTGTGTGAAAAAAATTGCACAAAGAATGTCCAGTATCCTAAAAGTGTAAAAAACTAATAATGATAGGATAGAAAGATCTTAAAGTGAAATTAGAGGGTTAGCACTAGAATATGAAAGAGAAATATATACAGAAAGAGACTGACATTAGTATGCAATGAAAGAGTGTGAGAGTGGAAAGCTAAAAGATGAGCATTAAAAAACAAGGAATAAATAAAGAGTATATGAAATGTCTGTGCTCACCTCATCCAGCACACGATTCTTAGCTCTGGTAATAGCTGTATTTAAAACATTGATCCAAGATTCCTTCTCCTCTGGACTCACAGCCAGAAATACAAGATTGGGGCTCTAATGGGAAAAAAACACTTATTAAATATCAACAATTACAATTATTAAAATGAATAATTATGGTATTTTGAAATTTCACACATGCATCTTAAGGGTCCTTGAAAAAAAAGACTAAATTTGCTTTGATCTTTTTATCAAGGAATCAATTTTGTATTGCCCAATCTAATTGTTTGCAATGCTTCATTCAACCAGGTATGTTTGAGCATTCTGTCCTTTTTAGAAATTACATCATGTTTTTGATTTATTTAGATGTCTTTGGTCTGGTTACCAATTTGATTATTTATGTATGGTCCTATTAATGTCAGTGTATGTCTGAGCCTCGTCACAAGCATTTCAATGTCCTCTTTTCCCCAGTGTTAATTGTGCAAATGACAAATAAATGCCTTTGGTCTGTGTTGCATTCGTGTATGAGTTGAACAGCACCAGAGTTTGTTTGGAAGCAGAAACCCTGAAAATGTGTGCACCAGAGTTCAGATGGCAGCGTTCACACTAATTCAAATGAACACCAGAGTTTGTTTTAATCGAACCAAACCTGCCAAGTGTAAACACACCCTAAAAAACTGATTAAAATCAAACCACCTTAGTCAAACAGGCACAATATGAATTGAATCCTCCTTTTTTTAACCATAATGTCATAATGTTTAGTTCTTACCTTGTTCCCAGGGTGTTGGCGGCGGAGCAGGGTAAATTTACTGTGGTTCTTCTTGCTGTGGCTCTTGGCTTTTCGCAGTTCCTCCGAGCGCTCATACTGTGCCAGGTCAAACACTTCATGAGTCTTCCCATTATTCTTCATCTGAACACAAGAGAAGCACCATCAGCACACAGGCCTGAAGCTAGTAACAATTGCTACCAGTAATTGAAAATATCAGCAGCGCTTTCCCAGGCCAACTGTGCTGACAACTGTGATTCATGATGGGACATATTGATTTTAGCTCGAAGGACAGCAATAATTAATGTTCAACAGAACACTGCTGTGACATCAGTCCATAGAATCTGACAGAACACTAAAAATCACCAACATTTCATTTACAAATAGTTACAAAAACATCTCTACCCTTATTTAAGGATATATGAACAACACAAAGTATTAAGAGTAACTTAATACTCTATAGAAGTAGGTTCTACACCTCAAAGTAAAAAAGGGTACTTGTGTATCTTGTGATTTTATTCCTCATATTGCTCATTTATTTGTAACTATATTTGCAAATAGGCCTATATCTGACAACTGCTGCTTATAATTGCTCATTTATGTCACATAATTGTGGTTTGACATTTTATAATGTGACTTTATACTTACAAATTCTGAACGCTAGCTAGTGGATATCTCACAGTGTTATACTGTACCTCAAAATTGCCATTGAAAATGTGACTATATCTCACAATGTGAATTATGATTTTTTGGTAATGCTTTTTGGTAATGCTTCACATTTCACAATGAAAAGCCCAAACCTCACACATATAGCCAAGCCTGGTTCAGAACATATTCTCAATTAATACCAAATAGCATAAAAGGAAACGAACTGTGTTCTTTTCCATCAGAAATCAAGACAGATTTTCCAAACGGTTTTCAGTTAGTACAGCCCCTCCTCTAATCATTCAGCCAGTGACCCATCTGTGAAAAGTAAACGCCTCATTTTAAGACAGGTCAATCATCATTATAGCTGACTGTGGTGGAAAAGAGGTAAATTTCACTGAACCTGAGGAGGGGAGGGGGGGGTAAATCCTACAGAGCCACAATGAGGATCACAAGGGTTTCTGCTGAGACGAACACAAAAACTCAACGCTAGAGATATTAGCATGCGTGTAATGTCTCACATACCAAAAAGGAGAAAACATAGACATTTTGGGTCAGAGTTCTGCATGATAACCATGCATTCACCATAGCAACGGAAATATGCAACAAAGGAATCTGATGTCAGTGAGCTTGAGATTAAAATACAAAGATCAAAGTGAACTGTGATCACAAACCAAACAGCAAGCACAAGCAAACCAGCCTGTTCATGACATCTATGGCTCTATTCCGCTTTGAGTTAGGACACGTTTATCTAAGAGTTCACAAAACAACCCGTTTTACGATAAAGAGCAGCATTTAGGTAACCCCCCCCCCCCCCCCATGCCACATATGGCTAAAGGTAATCTGTGTAACCGTATGCCTCCAGATGGCCTCCTGGGGTCACACATTTAAATGTGAGAGAGCGCACACTCTGTAAAAAAGTGTACTAGAGATGCTAATATGGGGCAAAGGACCCCTGGAGGAAAAGAGCCTGGCCTCTCTTCACCACATCAATATTTCACTCCCACTGTTGGCACAGCACGTTCCCGGCAGGGGGCCATCCTGATCTCTGGATTAACCACCTCCCAAAATAACCCACTTACCCACCATCTTCACTCTCACGAAGGTAACTCCATCCACAACAAGATGTAAGGAATAAAACGCAGCCTTCGTAAAGAGTACTCCTATGAATATTACATATCCCAAGGATTTCAGAACAGAGCTGGTTTTCAAGGCATTGTGAATTGGTAGTTTATAAAGCTGGATCTGGCTGCTTCACTTTGCTTGGAGCCATACAACGTTAAAATCAGTCTCAAGATGTAAGGACAGTGAACATGAAGTGAATACTGCTATTACCTGCCTAGTTTTACTTCTACGAACAAGCTGGAATTAAATAGATTTGCAGAATCCCCTTGAATCTCGTGATCAGTGTGTTCTGTAATCTGGTTGACTGTATTATTTAGAGGTCAACCAATTTTCCTAAAATAGACATAATTGAAATAAACTAAAGTAAACCTCACAGGCTTTTGTCCTGCCAAATGGATGTTATGCAAAGTTAAATATCATAATTCACACAGATGATTGAACTGACGGATGATTATCAGACACAATCCACACAGTTTATGTGTAAATCCTCAGTACATGTTTGCATATGATCCATTTGCACACATGATGAATAAACTCTAAACCATGAATGATCAGCCTGGATACAGTGAATCCTAGAGTAGAGCATTAATTATTTACACCAGATGTATAGAGGGAGCTTGAAAATAAGCACTTTGAACCCAGTTATAGATGCTCAACTGTCTACATGTATAAACTTCAAATAATTCACATGGGAATCAGAAAGGATCATAGCCATAACGAGTAGTTGCGTGAAGTCTCACTATGCTACATGAGTGAGATCATTTGAATAGATATGTCAAGTGACATCATTCTGGCAAGAACAGGGCTACCTTGAGCACTGAAGCAAAGTCAAGTGCAGCGGTGCATAATGCTATCAGTACTAAGACAGCCACAGCAAACAATACACAGAGCCTGAAGGCATGCAGCGATCACCAGAGGACAGACCTGTAGCACATACTCAGACTGATGCAACCTGCTGACATTGTATTCTAATACTATCAAAATAACCTTGCTTGCCTGACTGGTGGGACGATTCACAGGGCTAGAAGATGAGTATACAGAATGTTAATCTGACTTGCGGCTTTATTTGACAACATTAATTTCTGGGGAATCTTGTGAAAATATGATGTCATGTATGCCAAACTAAAATATTTTAGGAAGTCAAGCAGTGTTGACAGTGGAGAATGAAAGATTGAAGATTCAATTACTACGAGCATAGACTTCACAGTATATTAACAAGGACCTTTTATGCCCTTTGACAAAGTCTTGATTTTGTTTTGGGGCTCTACTATAAAAGGTGTTCATGCTTCAATGTTCAAAAAAACATATTTTTCCCATATTCTCCATTGTTGTAGCTCCTCTCTTCCCAGTCTGTCAGTAACGCTCCGTTCAGTTCCTGTCTCTTTGAAGCCCCTCCTTCTGAAAAGCACAATGTGCTCTGATTGGTCAGCTGGATCAGTGTGTTGTGATTGGTCAACAGCTTTGGGTGTGTTAGGGAAATGTCGCGTCCCTTACTATAACCGCCAGTTTCAACGCACTACTTACTCAACCAGACCCCGCCCCTTTCTTTAGCTTATGCCTTGGGCGGGAATTATTTAAATGAGGAATATTGTGGTGTTTGTTCCCGGAAGAAAACTCAAGACTACAATGGAGGCGTTTCAGGGAGTTCAAAAACAGTGACACTGATATAGAGAATAATGGTGCGTTCAAGTCATGTCGAAAATATAATATTTATGAGTTGAACACACATGAACACCACCACAAAATCGTAAATATGAGTGGGAAGCTTGGGATTTTCTTTAAGCCCTGATGTCTTTAAGCTCCGACCAAGTGACTTGAATGCACCTGACATTGTAAACACGACTTAAATACGAATTTCCCTGGAGGACTTGAACGCACCATAACTCCTTTGGAGTGACTTTGTGCTTTGTAACTTTGCAGACCTTTTTCACGTTCAAACAGCAACATCAAAGAGAGTTGAAAATGCTCCTCTTTAAAATAAAAGTAATAATTTCTAAAATTAATTAGTAATATAAAATATATTATTTGATTTTTTTTGTTTTTTATGTTCCTTTAATACTTTTAAAATTGAAGTTTCTATAAAATTTTTTTACAAAATCATAACACTTAACTCAAAGTGCCAACTGCATCAGTGCCAGCAGGCTCAGTTTTGGTTGTAAAGTTCATGTTTGAATAATTTACCACATAAATAGGGAACATCCACACACTCATTCTAATTCACTGCAACACCACCTGCATTTTGTGTGTGTACTTGGTCTCTACATGTAAATCAACGTCTTTTTAAAGCATAGACTTTAAAAAAAAGAAGAAAAAAAGAAGCATAGTAGCCTAATAATAATTTGTAAAAGATAGGCAACTAGTCAGTATTGGATTACTTACCAACAAACAAACTAGCAAACAGACAGAATGGAAAAGACTTTCAATTAAATCTGATTGATTTGAATCTTTAAAAAACTGTCACCCAACAGTAAAGCCTATCTTAAGAGGAGTCCCAGTAATATTTCTGTTAATGGTAAACTTGAAAAGCTTATCTGGTTCTTATTTGTGTCACTGACAGATAAAAACACATGTATGCAAATTGCTGAGATACTTAGATGTTGTATGTGCTTTGTTCACATGGGTTTCTTTTCATGATGGCGTGACACTGGATTCAGAGTCCTGAACAGCTCCAGGGAGCAAGAGATGTGCAGCTGGGCTTTGAATCTTTTAATGTAAACGCTCATCCAAAAGACAGCAGATGTGAGAATGCGACACGTGCAACTGCTTTCTCAACTCTTAAAACCATTTACGTTGCTTTAATGAGAAAAACCAGGGCACTCTGTGCAGTTTTCCATGATATGCTGTTATCTGACGGCTCTGTGAAAGTGATGAAAGCCTAAAGGCAATGACAGAAACAAGCTGCTACACTTCCATGAAAATTACAACCATGCCTCCACACAAGCTTCAAGTGAGCAAATGATTCAATTGTAAAGATTGGTTGCTCCTACATCGAACCGGAAATTGAATTCAACTGAATATTTGAAAGCAACTTCAGGGATCTTTGGTAGTGGTACTGACACAAAATCCATGACACAGGGAAATATTGATTGTAGCCACTAACCAGGTTCACTCATGCGTGTCGTTTGGGGACACAATTGGGTTTCAATTTTCAGTGTTTATATAATACCCTTTAGAAAATTATAGCTTGTCAAAAGGATTACTTTGATGTTGCAAGAGTATGTCCTTTATATCAAGGGCAGGAGGTTTTTGGCAAACATTCATTACTCATATTCATAACTCGGTATATAATCTCTGTAGTTTATGTCAAAATCTGAATGGGTTTCATACACGAGTAGTTGACATGATGTACCTTGGAGAAGTTGACATTCCCTGCCTTTGACTGAGCATGAAATGTGTGAGATGAAAATGTATTATAATTGTCTTTATAACTCACCTCTTTTTCAAAGATGTACAGATGATCTCCTTTAAGCATCACAAAGCGGTTTCGCCATATTTCCCTGAATATTCCTTTGCCGCTGAACCTGCGGATCCAGCCTACTTTGTCTGGTTGTGATGAGGGCTGGTTGGCATCCTGAAGACCCTGAGTGTGCCAACAGTGACCCGGTTAGTGTGTCGCCCGGCTTACATAATAGTATTCAAGTTCAAACAGATCTCTGTGACACGATAAGCCATCATTACGCTTATTCCATATCACTAGTACATATTTAATAGTAAGTTGTCCAATAGTGACTATATTTTTTTTTACTGGTATTGTATTGATGTGTCTATTTGAGTATTCAAACAGCTATTATTAGATAGCTATTTATTAGATACTAATGCATATAAAAAATGTTAGTAACACTTTACAATAAGGTCTCAATTAATGCATTAATAAAATGAGCAGACAATGGGCAATATATTTTTACAGCATTTATTAACCTTTGTTAATGTTACTTAATAAATATGTTCATGTTAGTTCACAGTGCATTAATTAATGTTAAAACAGCAATTGAGCTTACAATTTTTTGTAGTAAATGATGAGACTGACATCAGCTAAAATTAATAAATGCTGCAGAAGTATTTTTCATTGTTATTTTGTCAACTAATGTATTTAACAAATGCAAGTTAAGAACATTTTTTACTTAAACAACAATTGAACCCTTTGTAGTCAAATGACAAGTAAAACTATTGTACCTAATGAAATGTCACTAGTACAATTGGAATGCATAGTGTCATACGAACAGGTAACTACACTACCTAATAAATAAGTACTAGTAAAGATGAAAAAGGCTACTAATAACTATTGCCTAAAAGTAATTTGTAAAAGATAGTTACTAGATTACTTACGCTTTAAGGTCTCATTTATTAACATTAATTAAACATTATATTGATATTAATTAACATTAATAAACATATAATAAAAATAAGCAATACATTTGTTACAGTATGTTTATTCATCTTTGTTAAAGTTAGTTAATAAAAATCCAGGTTGTTCATTGTTTGTTCATGTTAATTCAGCCCATTAACTAATGTTAAATACAACATTTGAATTTAATAATGTATTAGTAAATGTTGACGTTATCATTGACTGAGACTAATAAACGATGAAGAAGCTTCTTCATGTTAACTAATGTTAAATAATGAAACCTTATTGTAAATAGTTACCAAAATACTACTACTTAACGTTATTACAGCCTGACATACTGCACCTTAAAAATATATCCCAAAAATGTTTTATTGTCAGTTGGTCAAATAAGGGTGTGGTCAATTAAAATGTCTGTTAAATAGAATAAAAGATGCCCCCCCCCCAAATACGACAGACTACCGCATAATGAGGAATGAGCGTAACGGAGATCCGCTCTCACATTCGGCGCTTCATAACAAAGGAGCCATTGTTAAATGAATTTACACATAAAAAGGAGAGTAAATACTTAAGCTGTATTAAAATCAGCCACTGTTCAATAAAACTATTAAATTATAAGCATTTATTAATAATAGCCTTTACACATCAGAGACTCACTGTAGGAAATTCTCACCCTTTTGACCAAATGGCTTTTCTTCATGCTGTTCGCAAAATGTATTTTCCGCCGTATATCTGTCCCGCTCTCTGGGAGAAACTCAGGTGTGTTTCTTTATCCTCTGAAGTGAATGAATGTGACGCGCGCAGGTGCTGTAGGC
The DNA here is from genome assembly GCA_030578275.1 of Meda fulgida. Lineage (NCBI taxonomy): Eukaryota > Metazoa > Chordata > Actinopteri > Cypriniformes > Leuciscidae > Meda > Meda fulgida. The sequence continues at coordinate 3,417,167 of CM060634.1, read as the reverse complement.
TATATAGCACGAGCTGTTTCTCTCGGGACTGATGGACTCTCGGCCAGTCTCTATATTGACGATTTGCAAACCGCGGGCAGAGGCTCTCCATTGGCTTGGGTGAGTCCCTGCGCTGCTGCTGTGCTTCTCAGTTCTCACCGACACGGATTTCCCCGTTTATAGAGCTCGACTGCTCCATCTATTGAACAACGAGCACAGCTGTCGGCGTGATGATGATGTCACGCTGAGCTTCCCTCCGCGCACAGCAACGGATATAGTTATTTTAAAAGATAATTAATATTGCAGGGTGTATTTGTATGTGTGTAACCTAATGAATTCAAGAATATAGGGTCATGTTTTTAATGTAATACATCAAGAACCACTGTGTAATTTAATTACTTTCCCCTTGAAAAAGTAAAATAAGGGATTACTTTCTGTAATTTGAATAGCCTACAGTACTTCTGATTTAGCCTAATTGCATGAAATACTGTATAGAACTATTCTATATTGGATTTATCAACATGTAATGTTAAAATGTATGTTTTTAATGTAACATTCTCCCTTTAGTCAGTTTAAGAATAATTTATGCAATTGAATATTGTTTATTTGAGAGAATCAAAAGTGCAATTTCGTGTGTGTGTATTGTTCAACTGGTCAAGGTTGATCCAATAATCCAAACATTTTTTGAAGAGTAGTTAGAACAGTTTGCTAAACTATTAACACTGTTAAAATGTAATTACTAAAATCAAAAACAGAAGTTATGCTCCTTGGATCCCCTCATCAACTGCAGAAGGTTGGGTCTCCTACTCGATCTGTTGATGGCGTTACACTGGAGTTTAAGACCAAATTAAAAATCTGGTTGTCATATTTGACGCCACACTGTCATTTGAGCCTTTTGTCCAGAATACAGTTAAGACATCATTTTATCACCTTAGAAATATAGCCCGGCTACGTCCAATGTTGTCCTTTTCGGTAGCTGAGAAGTTGATAAACTCTTTTGTCTTCTCGTGCATTGACTACTGCAATGGTCTTCTAGCTGGGGTCTCTAAATCATCATTGGATAAATTGCAATATCTTCAAAATTCAGCTGCTAGAGTGCTGTCTGGGGTCAGGGCTAGGGACCATATAACCCCGGGAGTGCTGGCACTGGCTGCCTGTTAGGTACCGTATTGATTTTAAAATCCTAATGCTGGCCTATAAATCTCTGCACAATCTGGCACCGGAGTATTTGACTGATTTATTAATCCCTTACACACCACGTCGCAATCTGCGCTTCACTCAGAGTGGTCTTTGGGTTCTTCCGAGGACAGCTTCATACGTGGGGTGACCGAGCATTTTCTGTCTATGCTCCTAAAGCTCTGGAATACCCTTCCGGCCGACATCAGGGAAGCAAAAACATTACATATAAAATAAACCTACCTTGAAAGATATTGTCTGGAGTAAAAGCGTGACTAGTTGTTCTTGACTATACACTTGTGTAATAGCTTTGTTTCAGTAAATCTAAAAAGAAATGTGGCAAAAGTTTAAAAAGACAAATGAGAGCATGCATCTGAATATTGCACATACAATTATTACAACCACAATAAAACAAAAATGCATGAACTCAAACGTTAAAATAGAAAATGTTTATTATGTAACTCAAGTATTTAGGGGGATTTCCAAGGATATTCCCTCCTACAAGCTCTGAGAAAACCACACACACACACACACACACATTCAGAAGGACAAACTACATCACTATAATTACACTGCTCTAAGCTTCTTTTCCGTCCACATAAATTGACCACATTATTCTAGAACGAAGCAAGAAATGTTTCCCTTGGGTTAATAACAGATTTCTTTTATCCAAACCTGGAAATAACAAACGGACACATCATGGACCTGATTTTTGTTCCGCTGTATGTATGTGTATTTTGGGACAACACATCAAGTGTGACATACTCTGGCTAGCAAATCTACCAGGACCTTTACTGACTCATAAGAAAGCGTTAATGTTGTTTTTTTTCATCCACACACAGCAAACTGTGCTGTAAAGCCATTAAGTGGTTCAGGTCTGCCGTCGTCTGGATGATAGTGGGGATTAATGGATGTGATTAGTGAGGGAGGAAGGGGAGTTATAGAGAAGCAACCTGAACTTGTCTATGGGGGTTTAAGCTCTGGAGGTTAAAGTGATGACCTAAAAGGTCAGGGCTAAACTCAGTCTTGATTCAAGTTAATCAGTAAGTCATTTGGGATGTGTTATACAGCCTGTGGACTGAAGATTTAGTGGTAATGAAAAAAAATCATTAAAAAAAAGTGTTGGTCTGAAATTATTGGATGAATCAATTGAATTTTTCTTTTTTTACTTTTCATTTATTGAAGAGTGTCATAAAATATCATCAGTTACTTATGTTGTCCAGTTTATCAAGCTACAGTATGTACAAAGGCAAAGCTTAGTCCCAAAAAAAGACATGCATGTACACATTAAGATGCAAATACGTTTATGTTTTATACAAGGTTTTAAAGTTAGCCGATTTAAACTCTTTGTCCACCAAGAACTGTCATATTAATTGTTAAAAGCCTTTGACATTAATATTAATGAACAATTAACAGGCTGAACTGATGAGCTCTTTTTCATGAGCAGACGACACGCTGCAAATAAATCTCCATATTCTTTTATATTTAAAAAAATATTTATTAATGTCTGAATATTTGCAGCATGCCATTTAATTTAACTGGATAGGGATGTTAAAAATAATTATAAAAATTATAACAAATATGGTGGCCTTTTTTTTTTTAAACCCAACTGTTGGAATGATTTTCCCGGTTTTGTTGGGCACTTTTGATGCAAAATTTCACATTATTGTCACCCAAGTTATATACACAGAGCAGCCTGTTCATTTTTTTGTTTATAGAGTATTTAAAAGTTATATGCTTATATACTTTTTTTTACTGAACAAACAGTAGTCATCTATCCAAAAATGATCAAATGTAGCATCACCAATCCAATAAATAAAAATGCTGTCATTGTGATCACTTTTGGGGCATTATTTACACGTGATCATAAAAGTTATGCACATTTACAGTGTTTCACATACCATTATCAACACACACATATATGATAACACTTTACAATACATTCAATTCATTTACATTAGTTAGCGCATAGCCTCATGAACTAACAATGAACAAGAATTTTATAGTATTTATTAATCTAGGCTAATGTTTACTACATATTTCTGCATATATACTAACACATTTTTAACAATTCATATTGTTGCTTGTTCTTATGAACCGGGATGAATTAAAAATGAACAATAGTATATTTATTATTATCTTATTTAAGCTGTGCAAATTGTTGTTCATTAATGTTAAAGAATTGAACCTTATTGTACAGTGTGACCATTTTCCTCCCTAAAACTGAAACATTTGAAAGGAATGTTAGGAGAGAGAAAAAGAGGGCAAATGTGCTCAGCTCATGGTTCAGCGGACAGACAGCACACATTAATATGAGTGATGACAACAGCTCAACGTCGGCTCAGCTGACGGCCTCGTCCTTGCGTCCGGTCTCCACCCGAACCCACAGCGAGCGTCACTTCCTCCAGGAAGCTTGAACAGAGAAGGGGAACATATTTGGGTGATAATGCATGAGTACAGTCAGCACTGGATTTGACTGTTGAGTTGGGTTTAATCAATCCTCAGTGGGTAACAAAATATGTCAAACAATGAGAAATTACAAACAAACAGAGAGCAAAATGATCATGCAAATATATTTAAATGACATATTTTGTTTCAGGAAGTTTATAGAGTCAAGTAGGTAAACTAGTATCTACTGTAATGGCTATAGTGAACAAAAGCCAAAGATCTGGTTAAATTAGGTGGAAATACATTTAAGCTTTATGAAGTTTAGCTGAACTAAATTTAGTGTTTGTAAATTTAAGAATTTGTAAAAGAAAAAAATACAGGATTATTACGAGAAAAATTATGATAAACTCGTTTAAAAAGAGGATTTAAAAATGATAATTAAGAGTAAAAATAGGTATTACTGAAAATGTTTGGTGATTGGGGTTGATCCATTCATAAAGCAGCTGTTTTTTCTGTTTCGTTTGATGTGCACAAATAGCGACAGGTACTACAAGATTTTTTCTTCTTCCTGTCCCTTTTTTTCGTTCATGGAAACAAATTAAAATGTTGAAAAGAGGCATGAACGAAATAAATTTAAAAAATTTAAATAAAAATAAAAAAATGTATTTGATTGAAAAAATTACGATTCATTTAGAGTTTACATGGCAAACAACATATGTAAATACAGAAAACAATTCAGTAAAAACAATAATATTGTAAATTAGTATTACAATTTGAAATACAATTGTATTACTAGTAGCAGTTTCTATTGTAATATATTCTAAAATGTAATTTATTCCTGAGATCAAAGCTGAATTTTCAGCATCATCACTCCTGTCTTCAGTGTCACATGATCCTTCAGAAATCAGTCTAATATGATGATTTGCTGCTCAAGAAAGATTTCTGATTATAATCAATGTTCACAACAGTTGTGTAATTTTTTTTCAGAATATTTTGATGAATAGAAAGTTCTAAAGAACAGCATTTATTTGAAATAGAAATCTTTTGTAACATTATAAATGTCTATACTGTCACTCATGATCAATTTAATGCATCCTTGCTGAATAAGTCTTTTTTTTTTTAAATATAAAATCTTATTGACCCCCTAAACTTTTGAGGGGTAGTGTATATAGTACATATATAATTAATATCTTAAATAAGCAATGCAATATCTTGGAGAACTCTAAATCATCTTACACCGCCAAGAAACAAAAATCCATATAGTCTAGAGTGAAACCTCTTTCAGAATGAGAACCTGAATGATTCAATGAAGTCATAGGGAAACAACAATTGTATGTTCTTTACACAATGCCATTCTAGGGCTGATGTCACTCTGTAACCTGGGTCCTATTTGAATAAGGCATTAGGGCTTGTGTGAGAGGGCTATGGGATAGAGGTGAGATGTGAAAAGAGACACTGACCTCTTAGTGTTGTGAATGGCCGTGCCCCCGAGTATGATGCGTACCCCTGGCATTGTGCGGTTCAGGTTGTAAACAGTTAACGCCTCCTCGTAAGTGGCCCCGCCAATTATGAAGACAATAATGTCTTGAGGTCTAAAGGGTGGAGACAGTGTGAAGGAGCACATTTATTTACCTGCAGTCAATGTTAGAGCTGCACAAATAATTATGCTCTTGATTCAAACACCCAAATGATCTTATTCCTTAATGATAACCATTCGCTATGTCTAGTAAACCGCTGACATACACGTATGATCACAGTGGACATTCAAATCTGCGTTGGTGCTGCCGCTGATCCAGAGAGGGCAATTGTCATATAGAAGTATGAAACAGCTTCACAAAAAATGTTCTCAAGTACACAGTATCATTTTTTCTGTGTCACAGTAATTTAAATGATCACAGAAGCACAGGGATAAAAATGTATAGTTCAGATATAAACGCTGATGTCTACAAAACAGATCAAAATAGAGCGAATCACCTTTTGATAGTAACTTGACACTTCAAATGAAGATTGAATCGATTATTGTTATCAAGTGACTGTTAAAAATGTACTTGTCTTTAAAACATTCATTCAAGAGATTGTTCAAAAAAAGCTGTTTCATCCAGTAATGAAACAAGTGAAGTCTTTATGAGTCTTCATTAAATGAGTCATTGAGTTACTCGTTCAAAGCCATTTTATTTCTAAAAAACATTTAAATCTAAATAGACTGCAGCAATTAACATTCTGTCAGAACCTCTAGTAAATTATTTGTTATTATAATTAAAATGTTTTTTTTAGCTGTCTATTCAGAATCGTGATCTCCATAAAAAAAAAAATAAAAAAAAATCGTGATCCTCAATTTATCAATAATCGTGCAGCTCTAGTCCATGTTTTCAATCCAAGCACAAAGATTCTGATTTGTACATGAAACAGGGCATTTCAAATGTATTTAACTGGTAGGATGTGTGAAAACAGCATTCCGTAGTGACACAGAAATGACACACTTCAAAGCAACAACAAAACACTCACACTAAATGTCTATAAGTGTGCCTGTATATTATTAATGCATGAGTGTGAATGACAGTCTATTTATGTATCTGTATCACCTGTCTCTCAGAGAACTTGGCCCGAGGTAGGGGAACTGGCTGTCCTTCAAACGACCCTTGATCAGCTGATCCAGCGTGTCATGTAGAAGCGGCTGATGCTGTGTGTACACATTTTCAACTCCCTATTCAAACACATAAACAGGTTTTAAACAGCATGTAGGTTTGGCAATATGACATGTTAAAGGGGACCTATAACCCTTTTACAAAGTCTTTATCTTGTTTTTGGGGTCTACTAGAATAGGTTTTCATGCTTGAATGAATGTCTTAATAAACACATTATTTTTCACATATTTTACTAGTTTCCATACACCTATTTTATGTGAATTTTGGGATTTTGCATTTAAAATAAATTAAAAAAATTAAATCACTGAATGGAAACAGCAAAATGTGCATACATAAAATAAAATAAAAAAATGCACTTAATTGAGACATTTTTTATCCGATAAGAAGACATGCAAATAAACAAGGATGGAAACATATTTGCTGAATAAATCCCTCGATGAGCAACAAAAACCTCACATGACTTTGTGATTGGATAACTAGATCAGTTTTATTGCACAGCATCTACAATTTTTTTTTTGAAATTCTTTATTTTCAGTCAGCAAGATAGAATTACAGAATAAAAGTAGTAATAATATCTGTCTATTTGCTGTTTTTTTTTTCAGAACAGTACATATACATACTTTGAACAAAGCATCTCTAATATTTGTTTGATCATTCTGAAATGCCAATACCAAACGCACTCACAGAGAATAACGCCCTTTGAAGTGACTTTGTGCTTTGAAAATGTAAAGAATAATGCAGCCAGAGGGCCATAAACATGATCTACCTTAAGTCCTTTGAAAAACTGCTTGGTAATGGCCACAGCATCTGTAGGAGCAATGAGGTCACTTCCTCTTACTCGTTTTCCGCCATATTCCACCATGGCCTGCACCATCTGCAGTACAGGAAAGTTGCTTTCCTTTTTAATAATAGTACTAGTAATAGTAGGATTTTATGAAATTAATCTGGATCATCCATCAATACCAATACACTGAGCTACAGGACACAGTCCCTCACCTTGCGGTGTCTCTCTGACACCCCTTTGCGATTGAGGTCTTCCATAAGGCTGGGCAGAATACTGCTGCTGTGTTTCTCGTAGCGAAGCGCGTACAGCATCACCAGCCGCACAGCGTCGATTTCAGAAAGCTGAGGGTTCTGCAGGAGCCGCCTCAGGCTCTGCAGGAAGAGGAACAAGGTCATCTTTAGCAACGGTGCAAGATTTACAGCACTTAACATACTGTAGGCGATCACAAAAACCGTTGTGAATTGACATTCACTTGGTTCAAAAGTGTGGGGTCCGTAAGATTTTTGAATGTATTTGAAAGAAGTCTCTTATGCTTACCAAAATTGTATTTATTTGGTCAAAAAATATAAAAATAGTGATATTGCGAAATAATAATCAGCACTTTGTGATTAGACTGCGTGTCAAACTCTGACCTGTTGTGCATTGGAGTGATCACTCTGGCAGGCCAACTCCTGCTCCACCTCTGACACCTCCATCAGCTGCCTTTCACTGACCAGCCGGGACAGCTCCCCAACCACAGTCACGTGCTTTGAGACCGTGCCCGACATTTTCTTAAACTGGGGGTAGTTGTCCACAAATGCCTACAAAGGGGGACAGAACATGGTCATAATACTGTAACACAATAATAAAAGTTCTAGATCAGTTGTCTTCATGGTTCACTCCTCATAAAAGATGATGTGCTAGTATTATAACAGTAACAGATGTAACAGTATTATTGGTCTGCTCACCTTCATGTCAGATATGGACTCTAATTTCTGTTGGTCCTTGGGCTTTTTTTTCTGGAAATCCTCCATCAGGTTCTTGATGTTTGTTCCAATCTCACCAAAATTCAGGTACAAGTTCTTATTAAGAGAAAGAGAGAGAAAACAACATATAGTGTGGGGTCCAAAAGTCTCAGATCACAAAAAAGGCTCTTCCTTTTGCTTTTATTACAGTTTCTAAGGAGTTAGACATCGACAAGTCACAATTTTGCTTATTTAACTAGTAACCTAGAAATGTTAAATATTTCTTAATCATTGTATGTCATAATGTTTCTTTGTTAAAAGTGTTACAATACCTTGTTGTGTACACTACATCAGTTTCTTTGAAACAAAAATCTACTTGGTAAATCCTTTCATGATGCATTACTTTCTTTAATTGAATCTGTTTATGTACTTTAAACAACAAGACAATATTTTCAATAATGTTACTTACATTTGCATAAAACTCATCATTTTCTGCAGACAAGACCACCTCCCGTAGGTCCTTACTGATTCCAGGCACTCTCGACAGGTCTATGCGGTTGTTATTGAGGCCCAGTAGCTCATGAACCATGGCCTGATACGTCCACTAGAGGAAGCAAATGCATGCACATGTAGAATTTGCTGCAATATCAGCACACTAAATCATGTAATATTTATTTTGCTGCAGTATTATATTTTTTTTCAGTAAATGCAAGCAGGACGCACTGGCTCCTGTAAATCTCACAGTAGAGAAAAATAATAAAAAGCATCCTATTTAATGTCTAACACTATTTTCTTTTAACATTATCCAGAATAAAACCATGGGCTCCATCTCCCTCTGGTGGTCAGGACTGGGATTTTGCATTCAGATCTTGTTCTGTAATATGAGATTTGCATGTAACATTATTAAGAGACATTGTTTCTTGCCTGGTTGAGAAGGGGAGTAATGGCATCATCACTTCTGTCTAAAATCAGGAGAAGAGGAGGTACTTCTGTCTTTCTGAAGTCAAACAGTTCATACTCCTTAGTAATGATTTGCTGTGGGAAACACAATACATTAAATCAGTCAATACATTTTTCTCCAAGAGTAAATCAAATTATAAAAGAATTACCTGTTCACCAAAAGGTCAAAGATAATGCATACTACAGATCTATGATACAATTACAAAATGAAGTCTTACTTTGACGCTCTCTGCCAGCCTTTTGGACATGTCAGAGGAGAGCTGGTAGCGGATCATGGGGCATTTCTTCAGGGCCAGCAGCACTGATGTCAAACCCTGAGTGACACGAGGCAATACACTGGGCTCCCAACTGCGACCCTATAAACACGCACAGAAATATTCACAGAACAGAAGGACTCGTCCTCACAAGACAGCCGACGATAGTTGTGAGATAATGATTACCTTAAATTAAATAATACTTCAAGCAGCACTAGTAGCTTATTAGATCTTGTAAACTAATTGACATGTTCTGCACCAGTTTTTGGTTTAGTATCATAACATACCTTAATACCTAATAAATAACAAAAATATATGTTTAAAGGGGTCCTATTAGCATTTTTTTTAACATTTTAAACTTTCTAAGCTGAAACTAGTTCCCTATTTTAATAAAAAAAAGTTTTGTTTTTTTAAATCTTACCCTGGATACTCCTTGAAGGTTGAGGGAGAAAAGATGAGGGTTCACAGCAATAAAATCTCCATAGAACTCCTAAAGTAACAACATTTTTTAGAACGTTTGATAACATTTTTAATGCACTTATATGGAAAGCATATTTCTGAATCAATTATGAAGAAGACTTAATTAAAAAGAAGAAGGCCCACCTGCACTTCTGCAACTACTTCCTGTTCATCTGCCTCAGCCAAAACCTTTATCTCACTCTTACTGATCACGTTACTGAAATCTGCACAGAATAAATCCTTAAATCAGTGAAAGTTCATCTTCTGACCACCCTTATTTATTAGTACATATTGCAATAAATATATATTTATTGCAAACTCATATACATAAGAGGCAAATTGATGCAACACTGATATATTTCTGGTACTCACAGATGAAATAGACACTATACTTGGGCCGACGAAGCTCTTGAATCAGGTGCTCTACGTTCTCCTGAAAGCAGAGACATTTAAGTATGAAATAACCTGGAAATACAGTCTAAATCTAAATATTCTATAAAAGACCATGATAAAAACCTTGGTTGGCCGGAGAAAGCAGATCGCTTTAAGGTGCTTCATGTTGTCTCGGTTTTGTGAGTCAATGCGCTCAAAAAGGTAGACCTCCTTCTGCAGGATCTCAGACTGAGTGTAGACCACACTCACAATACTGGTCTGTAAAGAAACAGAGGAAGAGTAAAGAGAACAAGCAAGCAATGTTTTGACCACTGTTTGTCACTGTCTACTTTTGCAACACAACCTTCTACTTCTAAAGAAATTTGAGTTACATTTGGTTAAAGGGATCGATCACCCAAAAATTAAAGTATTGTCATTATTTACTCATGCTCATTTTGTTCCAAACCTGTATGAGTTTCTGTCTGGTTACCAACATTCTTTACATCTTCTTTTGTGTTCAACAGAAGAAAGAAACTAATAATGGTTTGGAACAACTTGAGGGTGAGTAAATGATGACAAAACTTTTATTTTTGGGTGAACTATCCCTTTAAGACACATGACAGGTAACAGGACAGCAAAACCCATTTACACTGCACACAGTACTAGATTATCAGTGGCTTAAGCACATTTGCGCTTTTATTTTTAAACTGTTAAAGCTGTTTAAATTCACTTACCGTCTCCTTGTCCATCAGCAACACCTTCATCCCGGGTCCGCTGCTCTCTATCGTTTTGGAAATGTACTGCTTGACAGCCAGAGTTACGTTCATTTTTTCTTTTTATATATGTTCTAAATGTCAGTGAGAATGGGTCAAATTATCAAATCGTTTCAAAGTTGTTTAACAATGATAAACGGCTCTTTGTTTAACTCCCGCATACAAAATACTGTTGACAATGGGAGACAGACAACTCGCTGGGCTTCCTACTACTTCCGGTGTACGCGAGTATTCAGTCCGCCTCTGATTTGGGATCTGTTGTAGGTCAATCAATCTGCCAGTTTTGCCGGTTAAATTTACTAGTTCAACTGATCTGGTAACAGTTTGTAGAGCATGAACAATATCCCATAATTCAAGGCTGCTACGTAAAACGGAGTAAATAACACGCCATATTGGTAAGGGCTCGTTCCACAGGAGCGTAATTTCACTGAACTCTTGTAACGTTAACTTACTGAGTAATATTTTTATTACTTTATTCTGTGCCTGCGTCTTTTATGTGTTTTATAGCATGATTACGCAAAGTTATGATCTCATTAAACTTTTATTAATCAGCCAAAAGAAATACAAAAAAGCATTATCAGCTTTAAAATGTTGGTTCGAAGAGTCAATGTCGGATTCGTAAAAGAATTCATTTTAAAGATTCGACTCATAAGAACGATTCGGTCACGAATCGGACATCACAACCAGACGACCTCTCTATCGCTGTATTTTACCAGCTTCTAATGCATTATTTATTCGTTTATATGTTTTATTGCATGATTACGCAGTTATGATCTCTTTAAACTTTTTTTAATCATAAAAAGAAATGCTAAAAACAAAACAATTTCGTACCACCGTGTTGGTTCAGTGAGTCAATGCTCGGACCAATTTAGTCTGTTTTGTTAAAGAATTGATTTAAAAGATTTGACTCATCATTCATCATATGAAGAATGATTCTGAATTGGACATAGCTGGGTGATTCCCCAACTATGGTACTTTTTCTGTCCTTGACAGATATTAAAAAAAGTAAAAAACATTTCCACTTTTTTTTCACACTTACTACATGTGTAGGGGAACCTATATATAAAAAAATCATTATTCAATTCTGTTGTTTTATATAAAATAAAGGCATTTTATATGCGTTTTTTACTATTTTGCCTCTGTCCCTAGGCCAGACTTTGGGTCTTCAACCTTATCTCACTTAAAATCTAATACTGATATAATTTTAAATTCAAACAGAAAATATGCATTATAACCCAATTCATTCAAATCTAATATTTTTAGATATATTTATTTTTAATTTGACATATTTTGAACATGTTGAACACTTGTCCCTTGGGTTCACTGTCATTTCCACACCTCTGCATTAGTGCAACCCCAGGCTCAGTGCTCTAGATTTGTATACTCAGTAACCATAGTAACTGACACTCCAGGGGACACCCCATGGCTGAATGAAAGCAGAGTCCCAGCAGATCTCCATAAATTGGAGATATATCAAGGTAAATATGAGAAGTACTGCGAGTATGTTTATTGTACGTCATTTCTGAACCGCTCATAATTCATTCCGACGGAAACATTTCTGTATTTTTACAATTTCATCAGGTGATATTTGAGATTATTTAAGGATAACTCTAAAACTAACACTAACAGGCTAGTCAAACATGAGATATTGGAGGGAAAGGGGGAAAATGTCATTTCCACAACTGTCTTTTCCACAACTGTCTCCATGGACGTGATAAAGACAGATTGGCTTGACAAGGACATTGTCTTTGATTAAAAGCAAAGTAGTTTGTCTATAGTACTAAAAATATAGTGTAAACACATAAACTTTACATATGTGACCCTGGATCACAAAATCAGTCACATGTCACACGGGTATATTTGTGGCAATAGCCAACAATACATTGTATCGGTCAAAATTATCAATTTTTCTTTTATGCCAAAAATCATTAGGATATTAAGTAAAGATCATGTTCCATGAAGATATTTAGTAAATTTCCTACCGTAAATATATAAAACATTTATTTTTGTGAGTGAATGCAGCACAATCGAGAACACAAATGGACAACTTTAAAGGAGATTTTCTCATTGTTATTTGCACCCTCATTTTCCAGATTTTCTAATAGTTGTTTCTCGGCCAAATATTGTCCTATCCTAACAAACCATACATACATCAATGGAAAGCTTATTTATTCAGCTTTCATGTGATATACAAACCCATGTGACTGGTTTTGTCATCCAGGGGCACATATAATGTCATAGAGAATGTTTTAAATTGAGATATTTTATTGTTTACAACTAAATCTGACATAGTCTCCCTGTTGTTCTTTAAGATGGCACCCAAAACATCAGCAGAGAAGTCCAGACTATTCATGGAAAGACTAAAATCTGATCCAATTAAATATGCTGAGTTCCTAAGGAAAGACAGAGAAAGATATGAAAAGAAAAAACAGCAAGGACTTATTAATTATCATTCAGAAATTATCATTTTGATTTTTTTTATGAAAACATGAGGATGATTGTGTTTATGATATAGTTTTTGTTTCAAATAATTTGTTACACATGGAATGAGTTATGTTTTTTATTAAGTGCTGTTAGGCCAGTTGTTCATCAATACACTATCCCTGTTTGAAATAAAAATAAGAATAAACTTCAAACTTGAATTTGAGATTAATTTTGTCCTACACATTGAGGTCATGACTCACTTTTGCATTTCCATCTTATTTATAATTACAACTACAGGTTGTATATCTGAAATGTTGTTTTCACCATAACCCGCCTTTCCCTTGTCATTTCCACAACCACAAATATTTTTTTGGTAAAACATTAAAAAAAATAAAGTTAAGGTAATGATGGTGGTGGTGTTGATTATTTAGCAGTTAGGGGGTAAAGTATATGTATATGAGTTGAAAAATATCAGATTTGAAAATGTCAGAAATATGAATGAAAGGTTTCAGTGGCTAGTGTTCAGCGTTTTTTTTTGGTGTTAACTTTGTAAAATCTTAACAGTTGCATTTCAGAGAAATAAATCAATTTACAATTTGGAAAGATGCAAGTGTGATGTGTAACCCAATATATTTATAACTACAAATATTTCAACATTTTTGGTTGAAAACACGTTTTTGTTCGGTTGTGGAAATGACAATTTATTTTGCGATGTCTGAAAAAAATGTAAAAAAAATACATATTATTTCATAAAAATCAGCACAGCCAACTTCAGGGCAGGTACTAGACATACTGGGGAAACAAATTTTGCCAGTAATATTTTAATTAAAAATGTTTCATTTTCTGAAAATGACCAGGTCCAAAAAGAACCTTAGTTGGAGAATCACCCAGCTACCACAAACCATCACGTTTACACAACACACTTTACTAGTTACTTGAAGGTAATTTGATTACGTACTTGCGTTACTTGTAATGCGTAACCACTAACTGGATATTCATTTATGGTTGCTTTTTTTTTTTTTTTTTTTTTTTTCAAACATCATTGTTACAATAATATGATTTCATTTAACATTTTATTATCATCAAAAGAAAAAAAACTCATTTAGTGCAGTGTTTGATCCAATTCAGCCGGAGTCATGAATGAATTCAGTTTAAAGATTTGAATTCATTGTAAACAATTTGGACATGAATCAAACATCAGTAGCCTACTACTGGCACTTAACTCTCACTGTATTTTACCAGTGTCTAATGCTAAAATTGATGTATGTTATTTGTAATTATTATTTTTTATAACATTCAGGTTACAATAAAGATGTGATTTTATAAAACATTTATTAATCATCAAATTAGATACTTCAAAACAGCTTTAAAATGACAAATTATGAGACAAATATCGATTATCTTACATTTATACTGCCATGTGCAAGACAGGGAACATAGAGATTAGGCTACCACAGTACTAATCCAGACAAAAACACCATTCAGACTCTGGCTTTTTCTTCTATAGTTGTTTAAACCACTAATATTCAATTCAATTAAATACAGTTTTCATTATTAAAAAAAAAAATTCAAACATAGAAAATATGATCTGAGTGTTGCTTGCTGCATACAAAGCATTCCTGTATAGGCATGGTATTATTAATAAAGCTTGGTGGAGTGTTGTCAGTTCTCTTCATTGTAGCCCACAAGCTTTGCACTTATTTCCCATAATCGCAGAGCAGCAAGATCATCTTTACCTTCAGGAGCTGGTTCCTTCAGCTTACAATCACTGTAAAAAGTGTTTTTAGAGAAATTACAATACAAACCCTTTACACTCATGATGAAGGCTTGGCTCATGTGAATATTAATATTAAAGGGGTCCTATTATGCTTTCTTACATGTTCAACTCTCTTTAGTGTGTTATGTTGCTGTTTGAGCATGAAAAAGATCTGCAAAGTTACAAAGCACAAAGTCACTCCAAAGGGAGTAAAGGCCCGTTCACACCAAGAATGATAACTATAAAGATAATAGCATCACCACCAGCGGACCATATCGTTCTGTTTATTCTAAGCGTGTGCTTGTCTGCCGCTTTAAATGCTTGAGCTCATTACAGCAGGAAGGATTCTGATTGGCTGTCAATGTTTTTACCTTTCATCAGCTGGATAAAATCGTTCTGAAGGTGATTCTATCTCTGTGCCGTTATCGTTATAGTTGTGGAGTGAACTCTGCTATTCTTTAATATTGAGAAAGATTTTTATCGTTATCATCACTGGTGTGAATGTGCCTTTTTTCTCTATATCAGTGTCACTGTTTCTGAACTCCCTGAAACTCCTCCATTGTATTCTTAAGATTACTTTCAAGAACGAACACGTCACAATGTTCCTCTTTAAATATTTACCGCTATTTCCTGGTTGAATTAGTAGTGTGTTGAAACTCGCAGTTATGTTAAGGGGCGTTATTTCCCCCAAACACGCTCGAAGCGGTTGACCAATCACAACACACTAATCTAGCCGACCAATCAGAGCACATTGTGTTTTTCATAGAGACAGGAACTAAACAGATCGTTACTGACAGACTGGGAAGAAAGAAGCTGCAACAATGTCAAATATGTGAAAAATAAGGTGTTTTTTGAATATTCAAGTATGAAAACCTATTCATAATAGGTAAAAATCAAGGCATAATAGGCCCCTGAACAGCTCACCTGAAATAGCAGCCATTGTGAGACTCCAACCCCTCAGTAACCGCACAGTAGATGGACGTCTGAGCACCTTGTTTGGGGGTTTTCATCAGTAAAAGAGCAGGAAAAGACAACAGGGCACTGAGCAGAGGGTAGCGGGTCTGCACATTACGTCCCAGTTCAGTGCGGATTACTCCAGGGTGAAGGGAGTACACAGTTACACCAGACCCTAGTTAAAAACAGAGCAGGATTAAACAAGGCTAAAGTAGGGAAAATAAAATATGCATTTGTAAAACAGCTTTTTGCAGCATGTTTTTTATGTTTGAACGTGACTGGTGTACTGGGGATGAGCGCACAAACCTTTAATCCTCCGTGCTAACTCGCGAGTAAACAGCAGGTTGGCAAGTTTGCTCTGCCTGTAGCTGACCAGGGAATCGTACGGTGCCTTGTTGAAGTTAAGGTCATCAAAGTTGATCTTACCTATGAGAAAGGTCATCGGACTGAAATATGTTGTATGGATAAAAGTCTTGTGCATCTCTGCAATAATGTTTACAAATGACACAGAAGAGATGTATCGTTACCAAATCAGTTATTGGTCAATGCAAGAACAAGTTTAGATATTTAATTGTGAAAAAAGGGGCAAATGAGCATTTACAACATTTGCTCTCATCTAACACCATTGAACAAAAGTTTCTTTAGATTTTTAAAATGTCCTTTTAAGAACTAATCACTGAAAAATGGTTCATCTATGGCATTGCTGTGAAAAACTTAATGGGTGGGTTTTACCTCCTTTGTGAACAATACTGGATACATTGATGACTCGACTTGGACTAGACTTCTTCAGCTTGTCCAGGAGTAGAACAGTCAGGAGGAAATGGCCCAAATGATTGACAGCAAACTGGGTTTCATAGCCATCCTCAGTGAGGCTTTTAGGGCACATCATCACTCCTAGTATAGGTTTGTCAAAACAAAATGTACAATATTTAACAATACAGCTAAAAGCACAGTGTGATTTGCTGATTAACCAATGAAGTAAAATGTCTCACCAGCATTGTTAATAAGTATATCCAGTCGATCCTCAGTGGCAGTGTATTCATGCACAAACTGCCGTACGGAGAACAGAGATGCCAGGTTCAAGTACCGAACTACTATGTTGCCATTTCCTGTAGATCTGCGAATCTCTGCCGCAGCCTTTTCTGCTTTTGAGAGATCTCGACAAGCCATCACAACACGAGCCCCTAAATAAAAAAAAACAGAAAATATTGTCCATCAGTCTGAGCTAAAATCTAGACTTTCTTTACTCTTAAAGATAAAGGTTCTTTATTGGCATTGATGGTTCCATGAAGAACCTTTAACATCCATGGAACCTTTCCACTGCTCAAAAGGTTCTTTATAGTGGAAAAAGGTTATTCAAATGTTATTCACAAAAAAAGGTTATTTTAAGAAAGTTTAAGTTTGCTGAAATGTTCTTTGGGGAACCAAAAAGGGTGTAAAAACCCCTCTTTTAGAACCTCTATTTTTTAAGAATGCAGCGTTTACCTCTCATGGCCAAGTCATGTGCCGTCTCTTTTCCAATCCCAGTGTTGGCGCCAGTAATGACGACTGTCTTTTTATCCAGTCGCATGCGACAGCGGCACACTCCACCGGCAATCCATTTTCTCAGCAGAACCAAACCTATTTTTGAAGAAAATACATTTGTGATAGAGCACATTCTTCCATTCGAAACCAAGGAAATTCTACATGCAGAAAATACAGACTTTTAAAGATCTAAAAAGATTTGGTTGGAAGCACTGTTGGAGAGCTGGCTGTTGCCCTTTAGCAGATTTGATATCAAATCAATGAGATCAATGATACAAAGGTCCATTTAAATATATATATATATATATATATATATATATATATATATATATATATATATATATATATATATATATACAATCGCTGTGAAAACTGACCAACCAAATCCAATTCTAATTAGAATATGTATTTTAGTATTACATACTATTATAGTATTTATAAACCTTTTGAATTAGCTATTATTTTTATATTTTCAGTTTTAATTTTAGTTTTAGTAATTTAGTTATGTGCTTTTCTAAATATATCTATTTAGCCTTGATTTATTTTTATTTCAATTTTAGTTTAAGTAATTTTAGTACTTCAACTTCTTTTATTTCCAATTGTGTGTAACCTATATATATATATATAATATATATAATAGATTTGGTATTACAATCATGTTTTTTGTAAAAAATAAACACAAACTGAATTCTAATCTGTAATTATCCCTTAAGCTACATCAAGTATCTATTGAGCCACAACATTGTATCTTCTGAACAGCGCTGAAACTGTTTATAATATTCTAAAATACATATGGAAGAAATTGTATTAGTTCATAACTGACTGAAATGTTGTTTCAGTCCACCAAAAGTTAGAATGAGAGGAAATGACATTATGTAACTTACTAATAGCTGTGGCCGCAGTTACTGTGCTGTATTGGGCGAGACGATTTGCCTTCAGTTCCTCCCAAATTTGTGTGGCTGCAGAGAGATGCATGTCATCCACTGTAATGCGCTTTCAGCTCTGCTTTCATTTTATTTTCTGTCATACAGTACTAAACTCTTTTCTTTGTTTATAAAAAAAGCTGCGGTTTCTAGTGCACGGCCACCATCAAGCTCGGTGCTTGCTAACACGTCTAATCACCCCGTGTTCAGGGCTGGGTTTAGGTTTCATAAGAAGATTAAGTCAAGATAGAGTTAGATTCCATGGCTTACGGTCAGACAGAAATGCGAATAACAAAAACAATGTTCAAAACAATTTCCACTTCTATAGCAGATAATAGTAACGCAAGGCTTTTCATTAGAATCTAAAGTCTAGTCTAAATTTAAGATGTGCCTTAATTTGAGTCTGAGGCATTTAAAAACAGCCTTCTGATATTTTAAGCTAATAAAAGTTTTTGGGTATGTATGGGTCATGTGGCTCTCCCCTCCCTCTTATGGCCTTATTCAGTTGTTTGGCACTATTGTGGTGATTTTATTGTATTACCTGATCAGAAGTATGGGAACGTTTGGCAAGTCAGATAAAGAGGGGATATATTTTGGATTTGTCAGGGACAGTGTTGATCAGTTAGTTTAAATGTTATGTGTTTTAAATTGTGCTTTATTATTAATAACCTATTGTTACAGCCATGTAAACAAGACACACTGTACATGCATATGACCTACTTTTTATTTATTTATTATAAAGTCCCAGGCTAAAAACAGCTTCCAGTTTATTTACCTGACTAGCTAGTGCAAGCGTGTGCAGCAGTGAATTTTTTTTCTAGGCTTTTTAGAATGATTGTTTATAAATATGGTCAGTGTTAAAATTAGCCTATTGTTTACCTACAACAATACACACAGTTTGATGACCTTAATGGTGTGAATTTTGAAACTGCCTTTTAAAACATAAAGTGCTAACAGATTGCTATAGCCTACGTAGTATAAAAAACAACACCAAAAGAATAAAATTTCACTTCTAAGGTAAGATTGTGGATACTTTCTGTTATTGAACAAAACAGATCTTATTTAGAATGTTTTAAAATCAAAACGGCCATTCTTAAAACCCCAATAGAAAAGGAATTATCAAGGGGAAGCCATATAGTTTTAAATGCTAATTCTGTTCTTGGTTGTGGCAATTGCGAGTTAAAGTCTGAATTGTGAGATTTAAACTCGCAATTCCGGGTTATAAAGTCAGAATTGTAAGATAAAATGTTACAAAACCATATTTTATTTTTTATTCTGTGGCGGAAACAATCTTCCAGATAGCCTATAAAACTGATCCTATAATGGGTTCAATGCTAAAAACGTTAACAACTCTTGTTTTATAAAAATCACCGAACTGTGTTGTTTCTAGAGAAACATGCTCGTTTAAATATTAAAGAGTTGATGTTTCATTCGAAGAACATTTGGATAGAAACATTTCATATGTTACGACGTCAATAATGCATTCCTGCCTTCTAAACATCAGCCGCCATCTTGGAATGAAAGCAGAGTGAAACGTAATGCGAAAAGAATTAAAGAAAACGATTATGCGGGGAACTCTTAGTTATGGCGCTAGAATAACATGTATTGACTAAAAAGCCAATGTTTTCTCGCAGTGATTGAGTTATGTTTATGTCGTCAACTCTGAGGCGGCGATGTTGGACGATCATTGCACTATTTAGCCGGCTAAGGAAGTGCAAACTGTTTAACGTAGAAAAATATCGCCGTTATAAAATAAGCAAATCTGTGCAGCAGGTGGGATGACAATGTCTCAAAATGTCAAAACATAATCCATTATCTAAATAATTTTATGTAGACGGTAATTAACTTTAAAACGTTTATTGGAATTGATACTCCAGGAAACTTTCCATATCGTAATAATAGCTACGTGTAATGTAGCATTGACCCTTCGAGTGCACGGGCATTACGTATTTTATTTGCTTATGTTTATTAGATATTGAATAATCACGGTCATGCCGCGTTTCTCACAAAATAACGCAACCAATCAGAGTGCAGGGAAACACGCGTGGAAGTGACGTTTTTAAATGTTTCGCCTACCGCAGCGCGAGCAAAGAGGGGAAAACGTCTGCAGAACAGGGATCATTGTCTTTCCATCATGGCAAACCCCGCGTAGATTTAATGGAAATAACCCATTATAAATTTTTGTCCCACATATGCAAATCTGTGCATGAGGTAAGATTTACTTTTCTTCTTCCAAGAAACAACGCGTCGGTGTTTGTTTAATAGTTGTAAAAGTTGTGCAGTCAGGTAAAGGCTAGCCCCGGTAGCTTTGATGCACAGATGCATTGGCTTTGGCAGGATAAACATGCGTGCAGTAACAGTTAGCAGGGCGGGCTAATGTTAGCCTCTGTTATGGCGTTAAAGGGCTCAAGTTTATCATTATGACAGCTTGTAGATAATGAGGCAATAAGTCGGTAAATAAGCACTTTTTGCCAAAATATGGGAAAGTAAACAAATAAATGAACAGTGTTTGGTAAGTTATTCTAAAAAATGTAATTATTAGTTTCTAATTACTTCTTTGACAGTGTAGTTAGATTGCTGTACTAATTACTCTCTCTAAGAAAATATTGCATTACTTTTTAATAATTACTTTCTTAATCACATATCAACTTTGACCAGTTAGTTGAACAGACATGAAACTGCTCTTTTAATTCTTTCAAATAAATAATATAGAATAACATACACTATTCTTGAACTGATCAAGGATTTAAAGGGAGATGGTTAAATAAAAAACATACGTTTTAACATTACATGTTGATGTTTAATCCACTAATGTTTTATATAGAATTGTTCTATACTGTATTTAATGAAATTACATCAGAAGTAACTAATCAAATTACAGAAAAGTTCAAAGTAATCCCTTTACTTCAGTAAATTACAGTAATCAATGAATAATAATGTATAAGAAACACTTTTTGTTTACAGAAACATGGCAGATTCTGACCTTTACATGCAATGTGATGAAGATGATCTAGAGCCATGCCAGAGTATTACAGAAAACAGGGACCAGCGATATAACAAAGGTAAATAATTTTTTTTGTGGTAAAAACACTCATTACTATGTCTTGATATAAGAGCTTTTGTGAAGAGGATTTAATCATATATTAGGAACATGAGTGTGAATACAAATAAGTTCAATGCCTTTTGTTTTTATTCATTCATTTAGTTACTGTAGTCCCAAGTGGCAATAGTGCACCAGCACAATCTGATGGCACCACTAAACCGGCATCAGGTACTACTGACCTCGTAAATCAGACTGTGTCTCTTGCTTCTGGTATGAGGCAAGAAGCTGGCAATAAAGATCTAAACAATATTCCACTGCTAGAATACAGAATTGACTTTCCATTAAGAGGCTTCCTTTCTATGTACCTTGTGGTCATTAGTGACCGTACACATGCCACACTGCAAAAACCCTGTTAAAAGAATAGCAGGACTTCAATGTGGAAAGAAACAAGTGTTTGTTTTTTTTACCTTTAGCTCCTGCTGTTACGTTACTGCCTAATGCTGTCCAGACAGGTGGAGGCACACAGACTATTTACATCAGTGCACAGGTTTCACTTTTCTCTTGCACTATCAATAAGGCGCTTACCTTCTGTTTACATGGACATACCAAAGATGTTGTATTTAAATGATGATCATCTGTTTTAGCCCAATCAAGGTCAGCCTCTGGCAGGCTCAATGGGATTGGGAAGTTTGGGAACATCACTTGGTTACATCTTGAATGGACAGCCCATTAGTTTTCTGACTGCTGGTAAGTCATGACTCAAAGCAGAGATTTAACTTACACGATTACTCCTTCCAGTCATCAACGCATGTTTCATATTTACATTTTTTTTTACCACAAGATGTTTAATCATAATTCGATCTTCCTGTGAAAACGACAGACTTATCTCTAGTGACGTATGCTGGACTGCAGACAATCATTTAGTCTGCTTAAACGCCACCCCTTTATTATAATCGACTGCAAGCTCTCATTCATTCATGAGTGCAATGCCAACATCTCAATCCAATCTACAACCAATGGATAGAAACAAGTCCCCGCCTTTGATTTTTGTCTGTTTTTACACTCTAATGTACGTCACAATACAAAAGAAAAATCGGTTGCAACTTTCATTTCTATATGACTTTGCAATTATTTATATGCACATGCAAATGATGAATGTTTGCGCATCAGACATAAATACCAGCTCAAGAGTCTCCAGTGTTCCAGACATCTGTTGCCAAGCATTTAGTTTTCGTTATTTACACCTATGCGGCTCAAAAACAAATATTTTTATTTTTTTTGGAGCATTACTCATTTTGCCTAAATACTTTCTCTAATCTCTTCAGGTCAGACACCACAGTTAATTTCTCAGCGGATGGTCACCCCAGGGAGTGCAGGACAGCAAACGACGCCTGGGAACCTATCTACATTGCAAATCCCAGTCACCTTGACCATCAATAGCCCCTCAAACTTACAAAGCATCACCTCATCGGCCCCAGGAGTGTCCACTCTTAATGTGACCCCCTCCAACGTCCAACCAGCCACAGCTCCAGGTGACCATTTATGCAGTTTTTACTTTTTACATTGTACATCCATTCTTAGGTCATTTACATGTCTGTTTTATTTACATTTTGTTTACCTTGATAGGTGCAACAATTAAAGTTATTAAGTTTACGAAACTTGCTGGAGGACCTGCAGCTTCTGGTCAAGTAGTGAGTTCACTTGTGCAGCCCACCAAAACCTTCACCATCCAAAACAATATAACAAACAGAGCTCCAGCCCCGTTCCTGTCTGCTGGGCTGCCTCAGACTGTGAGACCTCAAGCGCAGTTCTTTGCCCCTCCTCCTGCCACAACAACTAACGGTCAGGACCAGGATTTGTTTTTACCCTCCTATTTTTCAGTTTTTAATTGCTGTATTGAAGTGTTGTTGTTTTAGATGTTGTTGATATCAGCTTATTGATTAAACATCATTGATTGACATAATGTATGTGTTGTAGAGCTGCACGATTAATCATTAAAAAAACGCAGTCTTGATTTTAACTAGGGCTGTGACTTTACGTTCGAAAATCGATTGCACATTTGATTGGACCAACCAACACAAGTTTCGAAAACGAAAACAGGGAATCGATTTTAACAACCATTTTTTTTTTTTTTTTTTTTTTTTTTTTTTTTCTTCTTACCAAAATTGTGTTTTAGGTGGACAGATCAATACAGTACACAGAACATGTAGGATGTTGGAAAATGACAATGTCTTTTCTGTTAACCAAATGCTTTTTAATATTCGCTATTACTTCAATGCACGTGAACAAGCGCGCCGTTATTTGTTGCGTAGTGACGTGTGTGTTCAAGTAAGCCAGAAATATGCAGATTCTGCGCAATACGCTGTATTTAATATATCATGATGACTCACGGGTTGCATATTTGCGCAAAATCCGCGCAGATTTGGCTACACGAACTCCCCCAGAAATGTGAGTAAACAGAAACACGCCAAATTGGCTCGTGATTTGACAGCGTTTCCCGCCAAAGTTATTTTTTACCCGCGTTTGGCGTATTGGCGGGTGTTAATTTCAAACCCTGAGTATTGCACTCCTGTTTTTCACTGTGCACGAAACCTCATGCCAATAAATCCTCAGAAATATTGCAGATTTGTAAGTGCACTCTTTACGCTTGTCCGAATGCTGGTTAGTTGTCTGTGGATTTGCCTATATTTGGTTTTGAAAATGGAAACGTCTTTAGACATGGAAAATCGATTTTACAATCGATTCAATGAACACTTATGTCTCAAAAATCGAACAGGATTTTTTCACAAAAGTGACAGCTCTAATTTTAACACTCACGCGACCTTATTCCTTAATGACAAAGATTCGGCTATGTTTATTAAACCTTTGACAAGTATGATCACAGCGATGTTCTGACACAGACAGAGAGAAGTTGTCATATACAAGTATGAAACCGCTTCACAAACACCCCTTTCAACCACACAGTATCATTATTTCTGTTACAGTAATTCAAATGATCACAGAAGTACTGGGATAAAAGTTGATCGTTTTGATATAAACGCTTATGTTCACGGTAGCAACTTTTGAAAGTAACTTGATGCTTCAAATAAAGATTGCATCATTACATCGTTACACCAGTAGGGCTGTGAATGTATTTGTCATTGAATCATTCACTCAAGAGATTCATTCAAAAACTCTCATTCATCCAGTAATGAAAGAAATTAAGTCTTAATGAGTGATTCATTCATGAATTGTAGATTCAAAACAGTTTTAAAAAGATGTATTCAAATGAATTACTTTTTTTTTTTTATAGACTGCAGCAATTAATATTTTGTCAGAACCTCTAGTAAATACCATGCTACTTTTAGTTGTCTATTCTGAATTGTGGAAAAATCTTGATCTCTTATTTTAAGTAAAACAAATTGTGATTCTCAATTTATCCAGAATCGTGCAGCTCAAATGTGTTCAAAGTAATAGTTCACTTAAAAATGAAAATCCGGTCATCATTTACTTGTTCCAAACCCTTACGATTTTTCTTCATAATACAAACTGACATTTTTAATGAAAATTGTCATTCACCCAAAACTTTGGCACATCGAATAGTTCATAAAGGAATCCATTTGAATTGAGCGGTTTACTCCAAGCTTTTGGCTGCACTTGCTTGACGTTCAAGAAAAAATGAATTGATTCCTGTATTTGAAGCATCAAAGTTTTGGTGGAATGGACTTTTTAAACGGAGGGATAGAAATATCTCAGGTTTTGTATTTTTTTTCATTTGTGTTTCAAAAATGAGGGAAAGTTGTGGATTTGGAGCAACATGAAAGTAATTGTAAAAGCAATTGATGACAGAATTTATATGTTTGGGTGAACTATCCCTTTAAGAGGTCTTTGAGAAGGGATTGAGCGGAGTATCTTTGTTCCACAGCATTGAAAAGGACCACCAGTTCTTGGAATTTCTGTGTTCGTTGTAAAGCTGTTTACCAAAAGAGTCAGTCCCTCCGTGGATACTTCTGTGTAAGTTTTTACTC
This sequence comes from Meda fulgida, assembly GCA_030578275.1. Taxonomy (NCBI): domain Eukaryota; kingdom Metazoa; phylum Chordata; class Actinopteri; order Cypriniformes; family Leuciscidae; genus Meda; species Meda fulgida. The sequence continues at coordinate 3,391,802 of CM060634.1, read as the reverse complement.
GTACACTTTTTAGATTAAATACCTACAAACAACGATGTACAGAACCTTACTTGGTTAAGAACCTTTTGCTTTGGTGGTCTTTAAATCTTTCACCAAGGTCTTACTCATGTCCATTCATCTTCTTCACCATTTTCAGCAATGCAATCAAGATCTTCTCAAGAGCGTCAAGGACCTGAATGCCCAAACTAGAAAAAGGATCAAGCGGCCGAGTGACACAACCCAGTCAAAACCCGCCACATCTGAGACTGTTTCCTTCTCCTCGTCCTCAGAAACGTCTCTCAAACACGTCACCACTTCTGAGATACCTGTGGGAGTGCCTAGTCCTCGCTCTGGAGATTTTGACGACCAGGGCAGAATGATCATGCTAGTTGAAGACTTCTTCTATGGGCAGCACCCTGGCCAGCCTGCATCATTAAGAACCAATTCAGAAACCATCTCAATGAAATGCCAACTTTGTGACGAGAAGGTGAAGGGCAACATCATGTAAGTTGTTTTTCAGTTTGGTTTTTGACGGGTGTTGTTGGTATCGATAGATTTGTTCATTCTTCAACCCTCATTTTAAAGGATGATGAACCACATGAAGTACCACATGGAGTTGGATCACCAAACAGGGGAAGGAGACTATCATATTATGTGCCAGCATTGCTACAGAAACTTTTCAACACCCTTCGAGCTGCTGTGCCACGTTGCGGCAGTTCATAACCAAGCAGAGTCCTCAAGTGAGTCTATACTTCTAGAATGAAATATCATCAACGTAGTTCTTGACAAACATATGAAATGGTTTTAATCCATCGTTGATGCATGAGTTGAAAGTATTTGACTGTCTGTATTTTTTTGCAACTTAAAGAGGACCTATTTTGCCCCTTTATAAAGTCTTGATTTTGGGGCTCTACTAGAATTGGTTTTCATGCTTGAGTGTAAAATAACAAACGTATTTTTCACATTTGACACATTCACATTTGACATTGCACCTCTCTTCCCCAGTCTGTCAGTAACGCTCTGTTTAGTTCCTGTCTCTATGAAGCCCCTCCTTCTGAAAAGCACAATGTGCTCTGATTGGTCAGCTGGACTAGTGTGTTGTGATTGGTCAACAGCTTTGAGCGTGATTCGAATAATGTCACACCCCTTATGTTTACCACAAGTTTCAACTCACTTCTAACTAACTCAACCAGACCACACCCCTTTATTTTGCGCATGATTTGGGTGGGAATTATTTAAATGAGGAATATTGTGAGATGTTTGTTGTTGTACAATGGAGGTGTTTCAGGGAGTTCAGAAACCGTGACACTGATATAGAGAATAGCTCCTGCTGGAGGGACTTTGTGCTTTGGTAACTTTGCAGAACTTTTCATGCCCAAACAGCAACATTATACAATAAAAAAGGCTGAAATGTGATTAAAAGCATCATAGGCATCCTATTAAAAACATTTAATTCTGCTTTACAGAAGTGTGCAAGATCTGTGAGTGGTCCTTTGAGAACGAACCCCTCTTTCTGAACCACATGAAACAGGCGCACAAGCCTGGCGAGATGCCCTACATGTGTCAGGTAACTTTGTGTACACGTGTTTCATGTCATTCAAGTTTTGTCTTGAAAACATTTGTGTAAATCAATTACGCTTGTGTACTTTTTGCTCCTCAGGTGTGCGAGTTCAGATCCTCTTTCTACCAAGATGTTATAAGCCACTTCACAGAGCAGCACAAGGACACCTGTATCTTAATGTGTCCTTACTGCTTAAAAGTATTTAGGTCTTATGTCGGCTTCCAGTTGCACTACACTAGACACCAGGTAAAGTATATCCTTAGCACTAAACAGTCGGAGCTCAGAGGGTTTTTAATGATAAATAATAACGATTTAATAGCTCAACACTTATTAAAATGGAAAGACTTTGTTTCACTTTTTACCTTTCTAGCTCATAAACTAATGCTTTATTGCGATTTGCTCTTAGGGATGGACAAGATATAATTTGTTTAGAGCTCATTTAATCAATTGTTTAATCGATTAATCAATTGATTGATCATCAAAATGAAAGAATATTGATTAATATTTAACTGTGCATGGTCATGTCCTCTATTTTTACATTTAGATTGCCTTCATCTAATGGTTAATGCTTGAACACTGATAATTTAATATCACAATCTCACAATGAATAACCCTTTTGCATACTGTACATAATAAAGTTTTGATGTCAACATAGTTTAGTGTTTTCTTTAAATAAAACAAAACTTTATGAAAGGTCTTTTATCTGTCAATGTGTCAGAAGATTTCTTTATCAGTCCTATTAAAGTTGGTGTTTATTCGTCCAGAAAAGAACAGCACATCATTGTGGCCGATGCCGACTTCAATTCATTTATGACAAGGACAAGTGGAACCACAGACACAGGTTTCACAGGACATGTGTCAAACCCAAGCAATTGGAGGGCCTCAAGCCTGGTACTAAGGTAAGAGATTCCCAGTCATATATATGGCTTGTTTATTGCTTATTTGATGGCCTTACCATTTACCCCTCTGTTTCAGGTAATCATCCGAGCTTATGCTGACAGTACTGAGAACAGAGATCCTGTAGGAGCACCTTCATTGAAGACTTGCTCAAACGCCACATCAACAACTGCAGCATCTCAAAATGTCACCAATAAAGTAATTCCTGTCAAGAAAAAGCCAGTGGAAAGCATGATGGAGCTAATGGTCAAGTTTGAGAGTCAATGGTGAGTGATATTGTGTGTGTATGTTGACATTTTCTCTTTGCTGTTTTTTGCATTTATTTAAAAACAATATCTACTGACCATCATATTGTTCTTCCAGCAAGCCAACAGAAAAACACTTCTGCATGGAATGCACATATGACATTCCGTATTTTTCCAACCATTTCCCCACCTATGTGAGCTGTTCCCTCTGCCGATACTGTACTTGCTGTTCCAGGGCTTATGCCAATCACATGATCAGGTGAACATCTTTAGATTTTTACAGTTTGTGTGATAGTGTTTAAAAAACAAAAGGAAGGAATGGACAACGTCTCATATTGATTATCTGCTGATGGATTGATTTATTTATATAAGATTTTTTTTTATTGCTATTAGTTGATATTTTTAAATATTTAATTGTGCATGGTCATTTCCATTATTTTTACATTTATATTACCTATGCCTATCTGTAAAAAAAAAAAAAGTTTAGGATCAAATTCTCACTATTAACTAGTTGCTTATTAGCACGCATATCACTAGGATATTGGCTGTTTATTAGTACTTAGTATAAGCACATATTAATGCCTTATTCTGCATGATCATATTCTACATCCCTTAATTCTACCCAATACCTAAACTGCTTACTAACTATTAATAAGCAGTAATTAGGAGTTTGAGGCAAAAATCATAGTTAATATTTAGTTAGTTAAATTTGGTCATTAATCTAAAGTGTGACCAAAAATGAATATCACATGATCAGGTGAAAAACTTAAAATTTCACAGTTTGTGAGGTGTTGAGTGTTTTTCTCATTTCTCCCTCATCTTTATTTGCAGTGTACATGTTCCTCGGAAAAGCACCAGGAAGTACATTACCCTTTACAAACCCTGCCCAAAGTAAGACCGGAGTTTTTTTCCCACCCCTCTTGCTCTGCATGTAATTTTACTTTAATAGTCAATCATGGTAATGAAAAATGTTTGCAGGAAGGGGAGGCTAAACTGTATCACATGTAGATACAAAACTCGGGTTGGAGATTCGATGGCCAAACATCTTGCTGACTATCCTAAGCATCAAGCAAGCCGGTCCACCTTGCGGGGTAAGTTGTTTATTTATGTCTAAAAATCTTTTTGACGGTGAAAAGTCAAGCACTTAATAATGATCCTATCACAACCACATTATCAATAATATTCCTCATGTTTCAGAAGGATTTTCACGTGGCTATAAAAGGTATGTTGATTTTCGCTTATTTTTCGCTCAAAAATCTAAATTCTATAATTTACTCCCTCATGTTGGTTTAAACCTGTGAGTCTGTCTTTCTTCTGTGGAATATAAAAGAAGATATTTTAAAATGTCTTCAGGTCCCCCCCATTGACCCATATTGTATGGACAAAAACATTCTTCAGAATATCGGTAACACAATAAGGTTAATTGGTTAACATCAGTTAACGGACTAAGAATGAACTATACTTATTCACCTCAGTTAATATTAATTTCAACATTTACGTTATTTCAATCAAGGGTTGTATTTGTTAACATTAGTTAATGCACTGTGAAATAACATGAACAAACACTGAACAATGTATTTTTATTAACTAACATTAACAAAGATTAATAAATACTGTAACAGATGTTTTGCTCTTTGTTAGTTTGTGTTAGTTAATAGATTAACTAATGAACCTTATTGTACAGTGTTACCAGAATATCTTAATTTACAGAAAGTCGTACAGGTTTGGAACAACATGAGGGTGAGTAAATGATGACAGAACAAGAATGCTTAATGGGATAGTTTAGTTTAACTCAAGGAAAAGGCTGTAGGAACTGAATTTGTCTTGAGCTCATAAAAGCAATTGAAAATGCTAGATTTAACCTCCTGTTTAGCAGAAGAGGTAACTTACAAATTACTGTCATTGTAGATTTGTCTTCATCCCAACGGACCTACTCCGAGGAGGCCAGATACTCAACAACGCATTTTTCTTGCCTTTGCAAGTGAAGCAAGTGGACAGGAGTTCATTTCCTCTGTCCTCTAAACCCCTTTGTCGACCCAGCTACACAATAACACTGCCTGCTAATTCCGCGCACACAGTGTCCTTTCCAATTCAGGTTCAACCTATTGAACAAAGTGCCGTTCCAGACAAAAAATGTGCGGTCAAACCAGATACTTCGAAGCAAACTCCAAATGGAGGGCCTTCTGAAGTCCACACAGGACGTACAGTGGAGAGCACTCTTACCGTAGCTCAGCTAAAACTTGTACTGTACGCCCTCTGCTGTGGAGTCCCACAGGCCGCCAATCACTTCGACACTCCACCGGAAGATGTCCAGTCGTTGCTCTTGAAGCGTCAGCGGCAGATTGAACCCTCGAGAAGCAGAGAGGGCTTGACACCACAGGCAGCCGATAGGTTAGTCGAATGGGTGCTATGCCAACGTGAGCAACAGCTACCTATCGATGAAGCTAATCTGTTCGACTTCATGAGCAGTCATGGTGCGCAGGATATCTCTTACGACTCGGTGGTTGATTTCTTGCTACGCCACGATCTGGGCTTGCAGGCATTCGCCACATCCAGCAAGTTGCTACCGGATAAATCCCAGGAGTTGGAGCGTTCCTTCAGCAGCTTTCTGAAAAAGCAAGTCATTTCGCAAACATTTAGACTATCTTCTATGGGCGCCATGGATGAGCTTTCCATATTCATAGATATGGAGCAGCTGGATGAAGCCTCTGCGGATTCGTCGTCCATGTTGTCTGCTTTTAAGTTGATGGGCACCACAAATCCACTCATAGAGGTTGTGTTCACAGCCCTGGCTGATGGGACCACATTACCCACCATGCTTTTCCTCAGAGGCGAACCTCTCAAGCCAGATGCACATTCCTTGCCAGACTTTATCATCCTGGAGGCTAGACCAGAAGGGTTCACGGATGAAGAAAGACTACAGCTTTGGTTGGACAAGGTGTGGTGTCGGCATGTCAAACCTAGATCTGGAGGCAAAGGGTTGCTGATAATTGACACGTACAAAGGCCACACATCTAATGAATTTTTGGCAGCGCTCAACAGTACGAACACTCTTCCAGGTCCGATCCCTCGCAGTTGCTCTCGTCGTCTGCAGCCCCTGGAAGCCTGCATGGGGCCTGTGTTACGCGAGTTTCTGCAGGCTCGCTGGAGCGAGCATGTGACGACGGCGCCACAGGAACTGGTTGGAGCCAAACCAACTGGCCTTGCCCATCTTCTCTCTCGCTGGCTTGTCGAGCTACTGGATGTCCTTAAAGCAGAGCCCAAGCTTCTCTTCCGCTCTTTCGATCGGGTTTTGAGCTCAAACCCCGAGGTGACGTCCGAGGAACCTTCAGAGCTCGTGCGGAGTCTCACTGAAGCTCTCCTGGTCAGTAAATTGCAAGGAGATAAAGTCGAGCAGAAAGCTGAGATCTCCGGTGTTGTTTCTGTAGAATCCTCTCCGCAGTCCAGCATGAATTTTTTGAAAAAGATGTTTGAGAAAGACAGCGATTTGGAGTCGTTCCATGGTTTTGAGGATTCAGAAATAATTGAACATTAAGTTAACATATAAAAGGAATCATATTTTTGAAATTTGCATGCGTTTTGTGTGCCTTCTGCTGATGATTTTATTTTTGGAGAAAGTTAATGTAGGTCATTGCTTGCATATGTAAATATTTTTTGCATTAACTAGTGCTAAAGATCCCTAGTTTGAAGTCCTCTGTAGTTAAGGCTTCTAATGATCTTCGAACTACTTATGTGCAACTTGTTACCTTATGGTTTAGTTTATCACTGTTTTCCTTCGCATCGGGTTTGATCTCTGTTATGTGCATAAATGTAAATAGAAATGATTTGAAATCATCACCTACTATATGTAGGATTATACTGTAACATACTTTATTCATGTTAATGAATAAACACTTTTATAGGCATGTCATTTAGGCAGTGTTTTTTTTCCTGAAGCATGGGTTGTCTAAGAAGATATTTTAGTTGTCTTGCAAAATCTGACCAATATAGTCAGTTTATACACACACTGTATGCTACACTGATACATTTTTGTATAAAATGACTCTTTGCATAAACTGCCTAAAACCTTTTTTTTACATGCACCTCTTAATCACATGTAGCTGTATATTATTATCCTATTTGTGTATATGGTCACATGACATTATGTATTGTGCTTACGGTGGTGTTTTTAAAAATGTAATAAAATGAATGTTTTGTTCCACTGCTGGCTGTTAGGCTAGTATTTCTGGCCATTGTTGCTTTTTCTGGCAACATTTTTTATTAGTGATGTATTTTTATATTTGCTAGAAATATTTTTTTCATTAAATTTAGCATTTTAAAATGCTGCAAATTTGATCATATTTCCTTTACGTATTTTTTTTGAAAATGAGTTTGAAATTAAACAGTTAGAATGTAACAAATAGATGACAAACTCAAATGTTTACATTTGCATTGAATATCTATATAAAAAATATATATAGCACTGACCCAAAAGAGCAAGTGACTTCTCCATTAAGCACTGGATTTTATCAACCGAGTAATTCATAATACACTAAGAAGGAAAACAAAGACAGTAGAAAACTTTTATTATGTTTATTTATGAATAACTAAAGAGCGAGAAACACGTCCAACTAATCTTGACAATATAATAATGATCTGGTGGTGCTAAGAGCATGTCTGAAGATGATGTGACAAACCCAGGCTCAGTAGTACAGGATTCATTCAAAACCACTGCAATAAAAACAAACAGCAGTTAGCAAGCCAATAAAATGATTTCTATACACATGTATATAAACTGATGTTAAATATGTACATTAAGATATACATCATACAATCTTGCATAGCACTAAATACACTACCATTCAAAGTTGAGGTCAGTAAGATTTTTTGCTTTTATTCACTCAATCTATCACAGTTGGTTTCCACAAAAATATGAAGCAGCACAACTGGTGGCAACACTGATAAAAAGAAATGCATTTTGAGCAGATCATGTGACTGACGACTGGAGTAATGAGGCTGAGAAGTCGGTTTAAATAATATTTTACAATATTACTGTACTTTAATCAAAATTGGTGGGTATAAGACATTTTTGAAAAATCTTACCGACCCCAAACTTTAGAATAAAAGTGTATATTATACTAATTTGAATGTTTGTAGAAATACAGTTATGATATTTAATCTCAGAGTTTTACTGATCTGTCATATGAAAATGTCTATAAAACCCCAAATGGTAAGGACATTTTTAGACGCATCATGAGGGATTTCAGCCTACCTGACCAGATGAGCAATGTCCCAGTTTGTTTCAGAAGACAGTGGTCCAATAATCTCCACGCCATCAGCTGTTACAATGGCAATTTCATGCTAGAGCAAGTCCAAAGAATGAGTGTTATTTTCTGTTTCTTGAGTCGCATAAAATGACAAGTACCTGAGATAAGGATCTTTTTTCATGAAGGACAATAAGCTGAAAGAACAAAGCATTCTCACTCTGTTGTACGAGCGGGTGTCCCGGTAGTACAGCACTTTAAGGCATCGCTCTATCAGTGCTCGTGCCTCGTCCTTTGTGATTTCTACCTTGTTCTCCAGCATCTCCCTCATCAAGGGCTGCAAAAACACAAGTTCATATGATAAGGGTTTTTGCTTAATTTAACAAGATAGATAATCGGATGGAAGAAAGATAAGAGAACTTACCTGAGCCAAATAAGCACCAAATCCTGTTGCTACTGTCGGGGCTTCATATGCAACTCCTAACTTGTCCACATAACCAAGAAAGCTTAAGAGAACCACATAAAAATTGTGTTCAGTGAAAGTTAAATAACAGACAACTCAAAGGCATTATGAAATTGAAATGGTCTCTCTTTACTATAAAACTACAAACCAAATGACCATTTATAGTACTATACTTACCAAATAGTTATAAATTGAAAAAACTCACAGGTTTCATAATTCTCAATTTCACCAGATACTGAATTAATAACTCAAATTAATAACAAATTACACAACTACTATAGGAATATCCAACCTTCACCAGAAACATAAAGTACAATCACATTATTTGGTATGGAATATATAGGAAATCTCTACTGACTGATTGTTATATCGTCAAAAAAAAGGAAACTATATTATAGCCCAGCGATAAATGAAAAGTTTGATACATACTACATCCTACTTTACCAGCATACATACAATATACTCATGTGAAGCGATATATATTATATATATCTGCACTCTGCATAACTGATTATAGCGTCACATTAGAATGTATGTATAATACATTTGTATATATATATAAATTTGGATAATTATATCTAACTTTCTCTGCATAAACGCAGCACACTCATGTAAAGCTACTTGTAGCATCTCTAAACTGCTTGGTTGTCTGTATCGTCACAAAATGTAAACTATTATCCCCAGCTCTAATCTACTAAATGCAGCCGTATAAAGGCATGAAGATGTTAAGATGTTATAAACATTAACATCATGATTTTCTGTAAAGCTGCTTTGAAACATTAGAAACCAATTCCCAAAAGATAAAAATCTTTACCTCAAGTCCCTCCCTTCTTTTTTTATATTTTACTCTTAAAGGGATAGTTCACCCCAAAAAAATGAACATTTTATCATAATTTACTCCTGCCCAAAGATATTTTGAAGGATGTCAGTAACCAGACAGTTGACGGTAGCCATTGACATACATAGTAGGAAAAAAAATACTATGCAAGTCAATGGGTGCCATCAACTGTCCGATTACTGACATCCTCCAACAGAGGAAAGAAACTCATACAGGTTTGGAACAACTTGAGGGTGAGTAAATGATGACAATACTTTAATTTTTAGGTGAACAATCGCTTTAAATAAGTTTGATGGGTCGTGATTCTTGTTACATGCTGCCTTTCAGTTGTCTGGAAACTGTCCCACCTCTCTCCATTGTAAAATCCACCAATAACCACTGTGTTCCACAAGGGGTTCATCTTGCTGCGGCGGTTGTACATGACCCGTGTGAGCCAGGAGTGGATGGCTTTAGGGGTGTAGCTGTGTCCATCTCCAAGAAGCTCCTCATCAATCCTAAAACAAACACACAAAGTTATTGCCTATTCACGTACACTGATATAAGCCCTCAAAACTGACAAAGTACTCAACTGAATCATAAACCACCGTGTGTATACTTACACCATCTGCTCAATGATATGTTTGAGGTACTGGTAGTCAGCATAGTCTCCCGAGGCTCCCAGCATGGTGGTGTCGTTGACCTTCATGAGTCGGGAGATGTTGCGGAAGCGCGCCAGGGACCCGTAGGAGCCGAGCATGTCGGCAGCAATGATCACACCACCCGTGAACTTCACACCCAGCACTGACGTGCCCGTTACCATGGGGTTGCTGAAAATCATTAAATAGTATGAATTAAGACAAGACAAATTGAACGGACTTTTCATACACTACCGTGTAAAGTTTGGGATTTTACATTTTTTAGAAAGACATTTATTTGATAAAACAAAAATTTCACCATCATTACTCGTCTTCCGTGTCACATGATCCTTCAGAATTAATTCTAATATGCTGCTCAATAAACATTTCTGATTATCATTAATGTTCAAAACGGTTCAAAAAAATGTTTTGGGGAAACCATGACTAAAAAAAAAAAAAAAAATTGCATTCTTTGATGAATATAAAGTTCACAAGAAAACCGTTTTTGAAACAGAAATCATTTGAAACATTATTAATGTCTTTATGTCCTTGTTGAATAAAATTATTAAATAGTAAATTCAACTTGTAAACAGTAGTGTATATGTATCGACATCATTATTCATATTTTAACCTAAACATACCAACCTATTAGTACCTTAAATCCAACTGACGGGGTTCAAGTTCACAACATGCACATTGTAATATCTAGTGTGTTCTTGCATATTGTGCATTTCTATGCATTAGCTGAATGACTCGATCGATTTTTAAATTGTGTATTTTTTTTCAATTATTGTTTTTATTAGTTTTTTATTACTTTGACTTGTCACGTTTATGTTCACACTTTCGCCAAGACATTCGTAATATAATATTGTACTATTATTGTATAACGTTACGTCTATTAAAAGAAACAGGTTTTGATATTTGCCTATTCATTAGCATTGTTGCTAACAAGCTAACCGATCACTGAACCATTCAATTACCTTTTCAATAGATCAAGCGTGTAAAATGAGACAGACATAAATTATATTCAGGGTATAATAACATGTATCGAAGAAATGTTAAAACAATAAATATTTGAGACAACTTTCCGGGGTAAACAGCAACTTTCCTCCATGATGATGCAGCAGAGAAAGGCAAATCGAAACCACAAACTGGCCGACCGATAAGCGGCAAACTGAGCAGTCGTGATGAACTTACAGTGTGTGTTTGATGGGTCCACATCCTGGAGCCGCACTGCTGTTGCCCGGGAATGAATAAAACTGACCGGGTTTCGGTCCGTTCTCCCAGAAATTCAGCCTCAGTCCATTCGACTCCATGTTCAAGATTGACGGAAATGACGTTACTCGCGCGTATTTGCGTTCCATGCAACGCGCGCTAGGCATTATGGGATACTGGGTTGTGTTCATTTATTTGGTTAATGTCATTTATTTAGGTGGGTCGTGCTGAGAAATCAGACCCCATAATTGATATGTTTGTGGTTCATATTCCAAGCTAAATAATAATCAATATATGAATCCAATCAAATTAATATTTTGCTTATTAGGCTACTTGGATGAGCAAAAGTAAGCAGAGTATTACAATTATATTAAAGTGTATAAAACCTGAAGCATTTCAAGCTATAGGGTCCCTCTGGAATTTCATCTGAGTATTTAAAATAGTATATATTTTTAAACCCATGAGTAGCCCAAATTGTTTCTGGTAGCCCTCATCCATAGTCACAATGAAATCCAAATGGACAATTCTTATTTTTTTATGGAATGTTGTAGTATTTATTATAAACGATTTACACATGACTTGCACATCATTATTTTTAAATTCATGTGCCTCACAATCTTTAATAAATATAAACTCCCCTCTCTCTTGCAGCGACTTCTCTTCTCTGATGATGTGTTTACTGGCTCAAGGGTGGAGCAACCTGTCACTCACATCAGATCGACCAATAGCGAACCATAATCATCCACTCAATTCCCTACGGACAAAATCAAGTCCCGCCCTACATTTTCTCTTGTTTGAGAAGCCGTTTCACTTGGATATATGTCACTATACAGTGAATAATACATTTCAACATTTTTTTTTCAACTTGAAAGTATAAATACATGCTGTCCCTGTGTCAACTAAGAAACTCATTTAAATCTAATAAAAAGCATTGAATGGTCATGTTAACTGAAGTCGTTTCTGTTCATGGGGCGCCTCATGAACCCCTCCAGCCTCACAGCGTGTGGACAGTGACATTCTGCTCAAAAACAGGCACACCAGGACCGCTTAAATTCCATTCCAATCAGAAAATGAAGGCCATATGTTTTATCAGCTGAGTAAACGCTGTATGATCAAACATTGTGCCAGCAGGTCATCTTTGCAAGACTAACAAATAAAAAGTTAGTTGGATACAGATGCTTTTCGTTTTGTTAATTTAATTTAGTTAATAATGATGATATAATCGTATCTAATCTTATCTATACATTTTGACAAACATGTGATATTTAATTAAATTTAGATCTAATACGGATAATAAAAAAGTGTGTAAAAAAATTATATTTTAATGTGTTTAATAGCCATTTTATTGTGTTGAATGTGGTAATATAGGAAACAACAAATGTATCAGAAGGTCATTGCTGAATGTTGCCTAACATTATTGCTATACAGCCCTCTCGCATCTTACATTTTCACATGGTTGAACATGAACATAGAAAAACAACACAAAACATTGCAATAATTAGAACAGAATCAACATTGGCTGAAAGTAATGGGTTCTGCTCAATGCTTCTAACACTCTGTGTCATGGTGAATATTAGTGTTAAAATTATAATATTTAAAATGGTAGAATCTGTTTTATTATTTTACCATTATATATCTTTCCATTGATGTTTAGTTCTCTGTAAGCAGCTGCTTTTTATTACTTTTTTTTTTACTTATTACACATTTTTACTTCTACTCCTCATTGATATGCATTTGTGTACAATTTTTTAAATTAATTTTACTTCTAATTTTATTTTTCTGCTGGTAAGCTGATATTTGGGTCATGTAATAGTTGAAAAGAATAAATAGTGAATCTTTACTGATGTAATAATACGGTGGCCGACAGAGCTCAACGTGATGCAACCTAAAGAAGACGCAAGCAAATAGAAAAAACGCGTGCAAATAGAAAAAGCACCCGCAAATTACGAACACATCTTCATCAGTTTCACAACACACGTGTGCTCCAAATACTCTCAACACAACCAAATACAGAAACGCGCTGCAAAAGCTCTCAACACAACCAAATACAGAAACGCGCTGCAAAAGCTCACAACACAACCAAATACAGAAACGCGCTGCAAAAGCTCACAACACAACCAAATACAGAAACGCGCTGCAAAAGCTCACAACACAACAAATACAGAAACGCGCTGCAAAAGCTCACAACACAACAAATACAGAAACGCGCTGCAAAAGCTCACAACACAACAAATACAGAAACGTGCTGCAAAAGCTCACAACACAACCAAATACAGAAACGCGCTGCAAAAGCTCACAACACAACCAAATACAGAAACGCGCTGCAAAAGCTCACAACACAACAAATACAGAAACGAGCTGCAAAAGCTCACAACACAACAAATACAGAAACGTGCTGCAAAAGCTCACAACACAACAAATACAGAAACGCGCTGCAAAAGCTCACAACACAACAAATACAGAAACGTGCTGCAAAAGCTCACAACACAACAAATACAGAAACGCGCTGCAAAAGCTCACAACACAACAAATACAGAAACGTGCTGCAAAAGCTCACAACACAACAAATACAGAAACGCGCTGCAAAAGCTCACAACACAACAAATACAGAAACGAGCTGCAAAAGCTCACAACACAACAAATACAGAAACGCGCTGCAAAAGCTCACAACACAACAAATACAGAAACGTGCTGCAAAAGCTCACAACACAACAAATACAGAAACGCGCTGCAAAAGCTCACAACACAACAAATACAGAAACGCGCTGCAAAAGCTCACAACACAACAAATACAGAAACGCGCTGCAAAAGCTCACAACACAACAAATACAGAAACGCGCTGCAAAAGCTCACAACACAACAAATACAGAAACGCGCTGCAAAAGCTCACAACACACCAAATACAGAAACGCGCTGCAAAAGCTCACAACACAACCAAATACAGAAACGCGCTGCAAAAGCTCACAACACAACAAATACAGAAACGCGCTGCAAAAGCTCACAACACAACAAATACAGAAACGCGCTGCAAAAGCTCACAACACAACAAATACAGAAACGCGCTGCAAAAGCTCACAACACAACCAAATACAGAAACGCGCTGCAAAAGCTCACAACACAACAAATACAGAAACGCGCTGCAAAAGCTCACAACACAACCAAATACAGAAACGCGCTGCAAAAGCTCACAACACAACAAATACAGAAACGAGCTGCAAAAGCTCACAACACAACAAATACAGAAACGCGCTGCAAAAGCTCACAACACAACAAATACAGAAACGCGCTGCAAAAGCTCACAACACAACAAATACAGAAACGCGCTGCAAAAGCTCACAACACAACCAAATACAGAAACGCGCTGCAAAAGCTCACAACACAACAAATACAGAAACGCGCTGCAAGTAACACAGACCACAACGGAAATGTAGTTTGTAGAATGTAATGTTTTACTCTGTACAATGTAAGATCTGTTATATGTTTTCCCCAATATCTGTTTGTTTTATGTCTGGTGTAAAATGTCATTGTAAAAAAAAAAAAAAAAAAAAAAAAAGACCACAACGGAAATGTTTCCGGGGGAACCAAATAAGTGACGAACCCGGCGGGACGTGCTTATTGCACGTGAGCATCCCTATGCCCTACTCGGCTACTCCCTTCGAAGGGCGGGCGGCAGAGCTCTTAAAGTGGGACTTTGGAGTGAGCATGGCACTAGTGTGCCATTTATGTATGCGTTTGTAACGCACTTGATGAAGGGAGCAACGAAAGACAACGTAATTTCCAACGTAATTATTTTCACCTGGGAGGTTCCCATGACAACGCAGCATGTTGTCCATCAGCTGAAGAGCTGTTCTGACGACAGAAATATGCTGTTAACATAACGGTTGCAAATAAATGTATTTTTACAAAAAAAAAATCTGTTAAAATAAATATGAAACTTTTCTTTATGAAAATTTAAACATTACATGAAACAATTTGTATGGTGTAACTGATGTATAGATTAATATCTTTCCTTCATGTTCTTCTTCTCTATCTTTTTTATTTATTTTAGTTTTCGGCTCATTGTTCTTTTCTCATTTCTGATGACATTGAACATATTGTTAATACATTTTATATATTGTATACAAGTTGTATGTCATAAAAATATAAACTCTGTATGTTGTACGGGAAAAAAAGTTAAAAGAAAGAAAATAGAGTAGAATTTTGAGCTGTAAGCAAAGAGTATAGAAGAACTATAAAAAAGTATAATATTAAAATATAACATTATTTTATATATACTATTTTATAAATAATATTTATATATACAATATATTACAATATTATTTTAATACTATAGTTTATTTATAAAAAATATAGACTTTCACTTCTTGTCAATATACGTTCTTTGCTGTAAATCCATAGACAGTAAAAGTGTAAATCATGTCCCAGCCGGGTTCTTCACTTATTTGTTTCCCCCGGAAACATTTCCGTTGTGGTCTGTGTTACTTGCAGCGCGTTTCTGTATTTGGTTGTGTTGTGAGCTTTTGCAGCGCGTTTCTGTATTTGGTTGTGTTGTGAGCTTTTGCAGCGCGTTTCTGTATTTGGTTGTTGTTGTGAGCTTTTGCAGCGCGTTTCTGTATTTGTTGTGTTGTGAGCTTTTGCAGCGCGTTTCTGTATTTGTTGTGTTGTGAGCTTTTGCAGCGCGTTTCTGTATTTGGTTGAGTTGTGAGCTTTTGCAGCACGTTTCTGTATTTGTTGTTGTGAGCTTTTGCAGCGCGTTTCTGTATTTGTTGTGTTGTGAGCTTTTGCAGCGCGTTTCTGTATTTGGTTGTGTTGTGAGCTTTTGCAGCGCGTTTCTGTATTTGGTTGTGTTGTGAGCTTTTGCAGCGCGTTTCTGTATTTGGTTGTGTTGTGAGCTTTTGCAGCGCGTTTCTGTATTTGTTGTGTTGTGAGCTTTTGCAGCGCGTTTCTGTATTTGGTTGAGTTGTGAGCTTTTGCAGCACGTTTCTGTATTTGTTGTTGTGAGCTTTTGCAGCGCGTTTCTGTATTTGTTGTGTTGTGAGCTTTTGCAGCGCGTTTCTGTATTTGGTTGTGTTGTGAGCTTTTGCAGCGCGTTTCTGTATTTGGTTGTGTTGTGAGCTTTTGCAGCGCGTTTCTGTATTTGGTTGTGTTGTGAGCTTTTGCAGCACGTTTCTGTATTTGTTGTGTTGTGAGCTTTTGCAGCACGTTTCTGTATTTGGTTGTGTTGTGAGCTTTTGCAGCGCGTTTCTATATTTGGTTGTGTTGTGAGCTTTTGCAGCGCGTTTCTGTATTTGTTGTGTTGTGAGCTTTTGCAGCGCGTTTCTGTATTTGGTTGTGTTGTGAGCTTTTGCAGCGCGTTTCTGTATTTGGTTGTGTTGTGAGCTTTTGCAGCGCGTTTCTGTATTTGGTTGTGTTGTGAGCTTTTGCAGCGCGTTTCTGTATTTGGTTGTGTTGTGAGCTTTTGCAGCGCGTTTCTGTATTTGTTGTGTTGTGAGCTTTTGCAGCGCGTTTCTGTATTTGGTTGTGTTGTGAGCTTTTGCAGCGCGTTTCTGTATTTGGTTGTGTTGTGAGCTTTTGCAGCGCGTTTCTGTATTTGGTTGTGTTGTGAGCTTTTGCAGCGCGTTTCTGTATTTGGTTGTGTTGTGAGCTTTTGCAGCGCGTTTCTGTATTTGGTTGTTGTTGTGAGCTTTTGCAGCGCGTTTCTGTATTTGTTGTGTTGTGAGCTTTTGCAGCACGTTTCTGTATTTGTTGTGTTGTGAGCTTTTGCAGCGCGTTTCTGTATTTGGTTGTGTTGTGAGCTTTTGCAGCACGTTTCTGTATTTGTTGTTGTGAGCTTTTGCAGCGCGTTTCTGTATTTGTTGTGTTGTGAGCTTTTGCAGCGCGTTTCTGTATTTGGTTGTGTTGTGAGCTTTTGCAGCGCGTTTCTGTATTTGGTTGTGTTGTGAGCTTTTGCAGCGCGTTTCTGTATTTGGTTGTGTTGTGAGCTTTTGCAGCACGTTTCTGTATTTGTTGTCTTGTGAGCTTTTGCAGCGCGTTTCTGTATTTGGTTGTGTTGTGAGCTTTTGCAGCGCGTTTCTGTATTTGTTGTGTTGTGAGCTTTTGCAGCACGTTTCTGTATTTGGTTGTGTTGTGAGCTTTTGCAGCGCGTTTCTATATTTGGTTGTGTTGTGAGCTTTTGCAGCGCGTTTCTGTATTTGTTGTGTTGTGAGCTTTTGCAGCGCGTTTCTGTATTTGGTTGTGTTGTGAGCTTTTGCAGCGCGTTTCTGTATTTGTTGTGTTGTGAGCTTTTGCAGCACGTTTCTGTATTTGGTTGTGTTGTGAGCTTTTGCAGCGCGTTTCTGTATTTGTTGTGTTGTGAGCTTTTGCAGCGCGTTTCTGTATTTGGTTGTGTTGTGAGCTTTTGCAGCGCGTTTCTGTATTTGGTTGTGTTGTGAGCTTTTGCAGCGCGTTTCTGTATTTGGTTGTGTTGTGAGCTTTTGCAGCGCGTTTCTGTATTTGTTGTGTTGTGAGCTTTTGCAGCGCGTTTCTGTATTTGGTTGTGTTGTGAGCTTTTGCAGCGCGTTTCTGTATTTGTTGTGTTGTGAGCTTTTGCAGCGCGTTTCTGTATTTGTTGTGTTGTGAGCTTTTTCAGCGCGTTTCTGTATTTGGTTTTGTTGTGAGCTTTTGCAGCGCGTTTCTGTATTTGTTGTGTTGTGAGCTTTTGCAGCGCGTTTCTGTATTTGGTTGTGTTGTGAGCTTTTGCAGCGCGTTTCTGTATTTGGTTGTGTTGTGAGCTTTTGCAGCGCGTTTCTGTATTTGTTGTGTTGTGAGCTTTTGCAGCGCGTTTCTGTATTTGTTGTGTTGTGAGCTTTTGCAGCGCGTTTCTGTATTTGTTGTGTTGTGAGCTTTTGCAGCGCGTTTCTGTATTTGGTTGTGTTGTGAGCTTTTGCAGCGCGTTTCTGTATTTGGTTGTGTTGTGAGCTTTTGCAGCGCGTTTCTGTATTTGTTGTGTTGTGAGCTTTTGCAGCGCGTTTCTGTATTTGTTGTGTTGTGAGCTTTTGCAGCGCGTTTCTGTATTTGTTGTGTTGTGAGCTTTTGCAGCACGTTTCTGTATTTGTTGTGTTGTGAGCTTTTGCAGCGCGTTTCTGTATTTGTTGTGTTGTGAGCTTTTGCAGCGCGTTTCTGTATTTGTTGTGTTGTGAGCTTTTGCAGCGCGTTTCTGTATTTGGTTGTGTTGTGAGCTTTTGCAGCGCGTTTCTGTATTTGGTTGTGTTGTGAGCTTTTGCAGCGCGTTTCTGTATTTGGTTGTGTTGTGAGCTTTTGCAGCGCGTTTCTGTATTTGGTTGTGTTGTGAGCTTTTGCAGCGCGTTTCTGTATTTGGTTGTGTTGTGAGCTTTTGCAGCGCGTTTCTGTATTTGGTTGTGTTGTGAGCTTTTGCAGCGCGTTTCTGTATTTGGTTGTGTTGTGAGCTTTTGCAGCACGTTTCTGTATTTGGTTGTGTTGTGAGCTTTTGCAGCGCGTTTCTGTATTTGGTTGTGTTGTGAGCTTTTGCAGCGCGTTTCTGTATTTGGTTGTGTTGTGAGCTTTTGCAGCGCGTTTTTGTATTTGGTTGTGTTGTGAGCTTTTGCAGCGCGTTTCTGTATTTGTTGTGTTGTGAGCTTTTGCAGCGCGTTTCTGTATTTGTTGTGTTGTGAGCTTTTGCAGCGCGTTTCTGTATTTGGTTGTGTTGTGAGCTTTTGCAGCATGTTTCTGTATTTGTTGTGTTGTCAGTATTTGGAGTACACGTGTGTTATGAAACTGATGAAGATGTTTTCTTAATTTGCGGGTGTTTTTTTCTATTTGTATGCGTTTTTTTTCTATTTGGATGCGTTTTTTTCTTTTTGCATGTGTCTTTAGCTTGCAGCACGTTGAGCTCTCTCGGCCACTGTAGTAATACCCAACAATGTAACAGTAAGTGTTGTATTTATCATGAAATTGGGATACCTTGAGACATAGGAATATTTGGGATATTTGATGGTTCAAAATGCTGTAAAATGTCTCATTTAAAAAAAAAAATCAATTTCATTGTGCTTAGAATTCAAATGGTGTTGTGACTAAAACAGGTTTAAAATCGAAGTTGTTCCGAACAAGTTCCTGAAGGCACGCTTTTGAAGTCCCAGTCTCTGATTGTTGTTTTGAGCCGGAGGATGTTTTTCCCAGTATGAGGTGCAGTGGGTCGCGTGGGACTCATTTACACAGAGCTTTGATCTAGTCTCATTATGCGCGTGAGGACGCCACCATCCACCACCACTTGCACAAAATGCTCGAAAGGGATTTATCAAACTAATCTGCCAATTCACTCCAATAGTGTTTGCTTTTTATGACACTTTATAGGCTCTTCGTGGTTTCTGGTCAAATTAGTAAAAGTAACAGCCGCTGCTCTCGATCCATTCCAGGCGATATCTGCTCTGCTCCAGTCTTTCTTGCTTCACGATTTTGTAACAAGCTGAGCGCGCGGGGCGTGTAGTGTTTCACACAGATCTTTCGCGAGCCATGGAAAAAGGCGTCTGGAAAGTGGACATCAACTCACTTTGACATGTCTGGCTTTTACTTATCCGTTTTGTCTTGAACAGGACTTGCTTGTGCGGCAAAATATAATTTAGTTGTCCCTAAAATGATGTTGTAGATTATCAACAACAATGGCACGTGCTGCGTAAACACATCCTATTGATTTCTGCGCGCGTTCCTCAGGACAGAAAATGCATAATGCTTTTTAATTTTGCTGTTTTTCTAGACGTTACAATCTTCACTGTACCCTTGATCATTATGTTTTGATGTGAAGGCTCATTTCCCTCACGAGTTATTTTTTTCAAGCTCGAGAATGAATTTCGACCAGTTGCTGGTCACAGTCGGTGGCTTTGGGAGATACCAGAAGCGTTTATATGTGTGGATATGTTTACCGCAGATCTTTCTCGCATTCCACATGATGGCGAGCGTGTTCACAGGCGCCAAGCCACCCCACTATTGTCGGGGTTCGAGGATGGACGAGGACTGGGCGCTTACCGCCTCCAACCTTTCAAATGTGAACATGAGCATCTCTCTTCTGCCGGGGCACGCGGACTCGTGCACGGTAGTTTCAGGAAAGAACAGTAGTGCACGCTCCAGTTGTGAGACAGGATGGGTGTACAACCATGAGATCTTCCACAGCACCACTGTCAGTGAGGTAAACACGGGTTAAAATGTGTTACATAGTAGGCTACTCTGTTACAACACAAAGGCTAACTAATATATAAGTCCTCCGGGGACACAGGAATCATTTTGTTCTAGTGGACATTCTATTTTAGTGAATTATAATGTCACATCAATATGCAAATTAGCATCAAGAACACATCAATATGCAAATTAGATACAGTGTATTGATACATTGTATTGAATGGCATGCCAATTCATTATGTTATATCTTTCATAACGTAGTTGAGAATAATCTTTATACAAAGTTTGGTTAAAACAATTCTGAAACCTAAAAATGCTAAATAAAAATAAATAAATTCTGGGTCTCAGGAGGATTTTTTAATATATATATATATATATATATATATATATATATATATATATATATATCACACACAATCTGTACACATACTGTTCAAAAGTGTGGGGTCAAATTTTTTTAAATAAATTAGTTATTTTACTCAGCAAGGAGATACATTTGGCAGACGCTTTTATCCAAAGCGATTTACATTGCATTTCTTGCTTTCCCTGGGAATCAAACCCAGATCTTGATGTTGCAAGCGCCAACGCTGTTTGAGCTACAGGAAAGCATACACACCATATACACATCACATGCCCGTTTTCTTCTTCCAAAATTGCATTTGTAACTAGATTTGCGAGGAAGAAACAAGTGCAAGAAAAACTCCCAAAACAAATAAAAAATAAAGCAGTAATGATTTTTCATGTACTAATATTAGGGTGTTGTGTGTTTGTGCAGTGGGATCTGGTGTGTGAGAAGGAAGGTCTGAACAGTCTGGGCTCGTCTGTGTATATGCTGGGGCTGCTAGTAGGAGCTGTAGTGTTTGGAGCGATGGCAGACAGGTACACACACACATACACATCCTCACACTTCACATGTGCGCTTTGTTTGCTCAGCCCTAAATTACCTGAGGGAAACTTGAAGTCATGCCCTGCTCACAGCTCTAGCTCTATCTCTCTTTCTTTGTTATTAATTTTTTAATATCAAATGCATGTTGCCTAGAGCATTCATAGAAAGTAAATACACATCACTGTTTCCAACTTAATGGTCTGTATGCTTTGTATACACTAAATAGCAGTGGTTCTCAAACTTCCTCTGAGACCTGAGCAATACATCTTATGATTTAAATGTTGTTAACACAACCTTAATTATAATGCCTCAGAAAAACACTACTGACAGCAAATATTTGAGTTTACTTGTTCTTATTACAACAGAAGTACTAGAGAGACATATCAGCTTTGGACAAAAGGTTAGTGTGTAATGTTGCTGTTTGAGCATGAAAAAGGTCTGGAAAGCACAAAGTCCCTCTAGCAGGAGTTATTCTCTATATCAGTGTCACTGTTTCTGAACTCCCTGAAACGCCTCCAGTGTAGTCTTGAGTTTTCTTCCGGAAACAAACACGTCACAATATTCCTCATTTAAATCATTAATTTAGGCATACGCTAAATAAAGGCCTGGTTGAGTTAGTTAGTAGTGTGTTGAATCTCACGGTTATGGTAATGGGTGGGACATTGCCCAAACACATGAAGCTGTTGACCAATCACAACACACTGTTCCAGCCGACCAATCAGAGCACAGTGTGTTTTTCAGAAGGAGGGGCTTCATAGAGACAGGAACTAAACAGAGCGTTACTGACAGACTGGGAAGAGAGGAGCTTTTTTTTAACATTCAAGAATGAAAACCTATTCTAGTAGAACCTAGAAAAAAAACAAGACTTTGTTAAAGGGCATAATATGGCCACTTTAAGGAAAACCAAGGCATTATTTGACATTGAGATGCTCAAAAGTGGCTAAATTCATCCGATTCTAATAAATATTTTTTTTATCAAAGTCTCTTCTGTATAATAAAAAAAAAAACACCCATCCATCCAACAACATTTCTCATCAAATCGTTCTCATTCTTTCTCTCTCTCTCTGTAAGGTATGGGAGGAGGTTTGCCATGCTCTTGTCTTTAGCGCTTCAGACAGTGTTTGGTGTCGCCGCTGCCTTCGCTCCAAACTTTCCTGTCTATGTCACCCTGCGGTTCATCATAGGAATTACAGTGTCGGGTGTGATAATCAATGCATTTGTGCTAGGTGAGCCATGGCATGCTGGAATAACTCTAGTCATTTGTATCAAGAAAACATTTACTTATCCATCTAATTAGTTAGCACTGATCATACACGATTCCATCAAATGGAAAAGATGATAACTTGACGTAGCTGTAGAAATTCACTAATGATAGAACACGTGTTGAACATTAATTGGCATAATTGAGGATCTATGCTTATACAAAAGGTTAGATGTTTGATTGTGCCCTTGAGCAAGACATTTTTACACTCAAATTCACACACCTAACTCTTGCTCAATGTGACATTGAGATTAAATGCCAACAATAACACATTTATTTCTTCTTTACCATAGACCTAAATACCCTAGAGTGAGCCCTTAAACCCCAATCCCAACCTCCCCCAAACACTTAACCTCCCTCCACAGGCACAGAGTGGACCTGCACACAGAGGCGGATGCTGGCCGGCATCTTCACCGACTACTTCTTCGGGTTTGGCTACATGCTGCTGGCGGGTGTAGCCTATCTCATCAGAGACTGGAGAAAGCTGCAGCTTGCCATCTCTGCACCAGGCTTTCTCTTCATATTCTATATCTGGTGAGACAACATAGTACATATCAAGTTAACAAGTGAATATCAAATAACTTCATTTTAGGGCTGTCAAATCGATTAAATGAGATTAGTCGCATCTAACATAAAAGTTTGTAAATATATAATATATGTACAGTGTATATATATATATACTTTATATATACAACCTTTATGTTAGATGTGATTAATCGATTTGACAGCACTACTTAGTTAGATATTTGTTGGGGTCTCTTATGCTCACCAAGGCTGATTAATAATACAGAAAAAACTGTAATATTGTGAAATTGTTACAATTTAAAATGTCTGTTTTATATTAGATTATATGTTCAAATGTAATTTATTCCTGTGATCAAAGCTGTATTTTCAGCATCATTACTCCAGTCTTCAGTGTCACATGATCCTTCAGAAATCAGTCTAATATGCTGATTTGGTTATTTATTATTTTTGAACAATGTTGGTAAACAGTTTTTTATTTTGTCTGAACTTTTGTGTAAACTGTATATATTATATGAAGTTATTGTAACTCTATTTTGATGTTACATTTTTAAAAGATGATAACATTTTAAAATAAACTTTAAATAAAAGTGTACAGTTATTATGATTAATTATAATAATACTAAAATAATGAATTTAAAGCATTGATAGTATAATTTGTATTTGTATCTGACATTACACAATAAGGCTCAGAGACTCTTTTCCTCATAAATGAGTATGAAAAAAAGTGTCTTTCACTCTCTCTCTCTCTCTCTCACTATTTCTTGACTTCCTTCCTCTGCTTTTATCGTTCTGACAACATAAATCTTTCCTCTTTTTTCTCAGGGTTCTTCCACATTCAGCCCGTTGGCTGTTGGTGAATAACCGAAAGGAAGAGGCGATTGCTCTCCTGCGTAAGGCGGCTGTGATCAATGGCCGCACCTTACCTCCCTCTGTTCAGGTACCTCAGACTTTCTCATGGACTTGCTTTCACTCTTTCTGGCTTTTTTCCGTCACGCCTCTGGCACTGTCTTCAAATCCCATAAAAACTCTTAATAGCTCTGTTAGCATCACCATGACAACAACCATCCCCCACCCTAGGAAACCAAGGAGCCTTTGTCTGTAGTCTTTAGGAAGTGATAGTCTGAAACTTTGGTTCTCAACACCAGGGCAACAAGGAGATGCCTTTCTCATCATCAGATCATCAAGTGTATTTACCAAGGTTTCTCCCATCAATTCTGTCCCCCAATGTGTGTCTATAAATGTTTGGTTTGAAAACAGGATGTTTTTATAGCATTTGCTACAATGTTATAAAGCATCACTTGTGTTATCACAGGTGGAGCAATACGAGGGCCCGCAAGGACGCAGTCAATATACAGCTGTGGATCTGCTCCGAACTCCCCAGATGAGGAGGAGAACGCTCATACTCTTCTACATCTGGTGAGATGTAGCTGTGTGTAATGTATAGCTAATACACCTAATACATATATTGCTTTATTTATTTGTATAATTTATTGTCCATCGTTTTGTATATCTATTGTTTACATTACTGTTGTCTTTTCTTAGTCTTCATGAATGTGTCACCGTTGTTCCCTGAAGAAACTAACATTTGTAACAATTGCCATGCAGTGTGCTAAAAATGACAAAGTTGACTTTGACTTTAGTTTCAATAAATTACACGTTTCTTCAACTTTAGGCACTTTTATATCCATTTATATATTTTTATTAAAACTAAGAGACTTTAGCGTTATATGAAGGTCTCATTAAGTGTCTTGGAAAGGTTTTATCATGCCTTCTTTTTTTTAAATTCTTGCTACATTTCAAATTCCCTTTATGTTAATGTTTTACCCTGGTCCCATAACATGAAATTCATTATATTAATATTATTCAAGGTAAATGTCACCCCTTAAATAGATTATTTTTGTTGTGTATCATTTCCGATCAAGCTGTAATTTTGTCAAACTGCAAAAAGACTGAAAACATTATTTAATTCATTGTGCATATATTTGGGATACATAAAATTCTAGTTATGAATGTAGATAGGAATCTGCCCTTTTATTTCTTTTTTTTTTTTAAAGGGGATAGTTCACCCATTTTTTTTTTTTAATTCTGTCATTAATCGTAAGACTTCAGAACACAAATGAAGATCTTTTAGATGAAATCCGAGAGCTTTCTGTCCCTCCATTGACAGCTACACAACTACCACTTTGACATTTCAAAAAGTTCATAAAGAGATCTTAAAACTAATCCATATGAATTGAGTTGAATTCAATTCAATTGGTTCAGTCCCAATTTTCTGAAAAGACTATCGCTTGAGCTTTGGGCTTTTATAAACTTACGAATTTGGGCTTTTATACACTTATAAACATTCATCAACACACACATCAGTTAAACAGAAGCTTGATGTGTGAGAACCAATGAGGTTCATTCTCGTGTAAAGCGATTGAGTCTCTTCAGAAAATCTGGACAAAACCGCTCAATTTATTTGGATTAGTTTTACGATCTCTTTATGAACTTTTTGAAGCTTCAGTGGTAGTTGCGTATCTGTCAATGGAGGGACGGAAAGCTCTCGGATTTCATCAAAAAGATCTTCATTTGTGTTCCGAAGATGAACCAGACTCTTACGGGTTTGAAACGACATGAGGGTGAGTAACTAATGACAGAATTTAAATTTTTGGATGAACTATCCCTTTAAATGCTATTAAACACACATTACAGATTAAGATGTGGTGGAAATGACACTCTGGTGAAAATCCATGACTTTAGTTAAAAAACACAAACAGAGTCTCCAGTCAGAGTGTGAAAAGTGTCTTTTAAGGGTTTATTTTCTAAAAGTCCTCATGCCCATAGCTGAAGAAGCACCACAAACTCTATTGTGTGCAGTGTATATACAGGATTCAGTGTTTGAAGTCGTGCCCTTCACACGCACATAAAGGTCTCCCTTAATTTACTTTTTGCCTCTGTGTTTCTCCAGGTTTGTTAATGTGTTGGTGTATTATGGTCTGTCTCTGGGTGTGACTGACCTTGGATCAGACCTTTACCTCACTCAGTTCATGTTTGGATTGGTGGAAATTCCCGCAAGGTCACTGGTGTTGGTTCTCCTGCCCTGCAGTCGACGTGTCCCGCTGAGTGTGTTCCTGGCTGTGGGAGGCGGTGCATGTCTGCTTACCCTCACTGTCCCAGCAGGTGACCAGTCAAACATGCCCAGAGACACTTTTCTAGTCCTTTTACTGTGGTAAAGGACAGGGTGTAGTATTTTCTTGCGCTATTGTGGCTATTCCTACTCTCGTTTCCATCATTTTCTTTTCACTCTCTCTTTCTCTCAGACAGTGCTTATATCCGAACTGGTTTGGCCATGGTGGGGAAATTTGGAATTACAGCGTCTTTTGCCATCATCTATATTTATTCAGCGGAACTTTTTCCAACTGTTCTCAGGTACTCGCATTCACATCATATATACAATGGATATGAAAAAATCATATTGATACGTGTTATACTTTTTTTTGGAATGGCTGTAGGTTGTGTATTTAACTGAAAAAGTTTTTTTTGTGATGCAAAAAATTAAACAAAGATAAATCATCAGAACTTTTGCACCTTTAATGTAAAAATTACAATCTTACGCAATGCCACCGAAAACCAAAGTGACAGTATTCAGGAAAAAAGATGAAAATTAAATTAACTTAACTGCAAAAGTGTGCAACCCCTTTTATAATTGTGGATGTGTTCAGAATGAACTAATCATCAAGCTCATGTGAAATGGTACACAGTGACAGAAAAGACTGTGTATATAAAATGGCATTTTGTATAATGCATTGTGGCATGACTGTCAATCAATTTTTTTATAAAACTTTTTCTTTATAGGGGTCATATTATGCTCATTTACAGATTCATAATTTGTTTATGAGGTCTACTGAATACATTTACATAATTTAATGTTAACTCTTTTTCATTAGTTTATATTGTTGCAGCACCTGTTTTCACCCTCTGTCTGAACGCTGTTTTAGGGTCCGTTTCATGCGTTTTGTCCATTCATTTACACAACAACAGCATTTTGGGGGCTTGAAATGCAAGAAAATGGGGTTCAAAGCACAAGTTCTCTGTAAGAAATCGATACAGTTATCATCCCCAAGTAAACAATAAACGTGAACTTGTGAAAATGGTGACGTCATGTACATGCGTATTACGTGTCCAGTATAGGCGCATTGTTTCTTTCTATGATTTCTTTATCAAGTGACATCGCCAACTACTGGCCTGTCACATAATAAACCGATTTTAGTAGTTTTTTCAGATCCATGTGAATGGGGATTGTTTTGACAAGGTTGTCGTCTGTACTTGAAAAAAGCAAAGGAAAAACTTTTCCGTTTTTAGTACATCATTGTCATGTAAACCTACCCTTATTTTCAGGTTACTTAAAACACGCCTTCTGAAAAGCACACTCTCTGATTGGTCTGCCGCCCGCAGTCTGTTTTCAAGTCAAGTCACCTTTATTTAAATAGCTCTTTTGACAATACTGATTGTTTCAAACCGGCGAGTGTTACTGCCTAGAGGCGCTGTAAACATTGACATGTCTATGGCTGTAAACACTCCTGTAACTGCGCTAACTATGGTTTCTTTCTAAACATATGTGCTTTGAAACAATGTGCACTGTGAAAGCACTGTACAGATAAATATGACTTTATCACAAAGCAGCCTCTGGTGGGAGTGAAATGCTGCTTGCTAATGTCAAACATTATGTGGAAATAATTTCTAATATGCCTTTTGTGTCTACAGGCAAACAGGTATTGGTGTTTCCTCGATGTTCGCACGGATGGGTGGAGTTTTAGCGCCACTAATAAACCTGCTTGGACGACACACACCTGTTGTGCCAATGGTGATATTCGGCTCCACCCCTCTGCTTGCTGCAGTGTTTGCCCTGGCACTGCCAGAGACTGCCAATCAACCACTACCAGACAGCATTTATGATACAGAGAAGTACACAGTGACACCTCCTCACACATTCAGACAGTTCACCCAAAAATGAAAGCCCTTTAACCCTAATAACACCTCTCAAATAGTTTCTTCTCTTTTTCCTCTTTTAGATCTACTCTGAAATATGACGGACAAATTCCTGTCCATACCAGCCAATCACCAAGCAGCACAGAAGGACAGGAACTGCAGAGTTTAGCAGATGAGTCCAGATAGGCACACATGATCACACACACACACACACACACTCTATGCAGTAACTCTCGGTAGTGTTTTTCTTTATCAGTCATGCTGATGACAGTGAAACTTGCCTATGGTTCAGGTTTTGATACATTTTGATACGTGTTATAATTTTTTTTGGAATGGCTGTAGGTTGTGTATTTAACTGAATTACAACAGGACTAGCAGTTAAATAAAAAAATAATAAAACTAAAGTGTAAAGTTTAAAACATGGTTGAGTGGCTCTGAAAGCAATGCGATTTGGTGCATCGCTTCTCTCTATCCACCCAAATTGTTTATCTGGCCTCTCTATGCAAAACAGATATGCTCCAAACAAACATTTGTGAATGAGAAAGCTGAACTAAATAAATTCAGTTCAGTTTTAACAGATATTCAAATTTAAAATGTGATTTTCTTTTCTTCTGGCAAAAGGACCAAAAATATTGATGACTCATCTTGCACTATATATTTTTGTCCAATCAGATGCTGAGAACGTCCCTCCCACTAGCACCACTGGCAACTTTTATGAGTGTTTGGTCTAGTGGAGAGAAAACCAGTGCCTTCTTTGTAATGTAGTCCTTTATGTATGTATGTATGTATCAGTGTTTGGGAATTACATACTATTTGTCTTATGTGGGCTTGCATTTAGTTTTGCTTGAGATGAAAATCCCCAAAGCTTCTGCCTGTTTGAAATTGTTTTATTAGCATGTTAGTATCCTGAATAGTCTCAGTAGCTACAAGGAAAAGTATCTTGTTTAGTGCTGATTTGTCTGCATTCAGTTTATCTATTGATTTTAGTGAAAAAAGGTCAAAATACGCCCAATTAAAGTGGTTTAATGTCAGTGTGGGATTGATATGCCATGTCTTTCTAACTTTGCTTGAGCCAATCATACATACACTACTGCAGCCAGACCTCAATTTCAGCCATACACTGCCAAGTGACACAATCTAGTTTTTAAATTTATATACTGACATTAACTTTTTTAAAACAGGGAATTGTACTTTTACTGCATGAAATTGTTTGATAGAAATTAACTATTTTATTATAGGCCTAATGCAATTTATCTAATGTTCTCGATGTTAATAGGGGATCGGATCTTAAAGGGATAGTTCCACTGACATAAAAAATCTGTCATTATTTACTCACCCCCTGGTCAATTAAACCCTTGGGCTGTCCTATAAAATAGGTGCTGTGTCCTATAATATTTACGTGCTGTGGACAGTCATGCGGAAACACTGTTCATTTGTAAACCGTTTTCGTTTCAGCGTTTGATGAGGAAAAATGTCAAATGGTGACAGAAAACGTGTCAATTAGTGTTAAGAAGAGACTAATTCTTACCTTTTATTTTCCGGAAAGTACATTCAGGAAGAACTCGATGGTACCTTCGGCAATGTATATTTTGAGGACGCGTAATGCCAGAGCTTTAATATAAACAGGTCACGCGCTGCGATCGTCCAATCAATGACACTGACACCCAGGGTTTAGAATAACCCGGGGTTAGCCAACCCAGGGTTAAGTCTAGTCCCAGACTAAAATGCATGTTTGAGCAGTTTTTTCTCAGGATGCACATCAATAAAAACGATCCCTTTAATCAAAAAAAAAAATTATATCACCGCATGATTATTAGGATCTCAAGGCTCTTACTCTGTCATGAGATGTTAATTGATTTGTAACTGCCCGGTCCTCCTGTGAAAGGCAAGGTCTTGTAATGTGAGGAAATGAAAAGATGCTGAGATGACATGAGAATAAAGCAATTAGCGTCTAATGAAACTGTTAGATAGGCCTGCTAGTTGCAGATCATTGCCTGTGGATAAGTATGAGTGTTCCTTCTGCTGCATGATGCAAGTCTTAATGTGATTTTACAATGAACAAGCAGTTTGTTATTAATATTTTCCATGTATTGGCATTCTGACTGAAGCACAATAAAACTGTGATCAATTCTCCAGCACACAGGATCAAATAAAACCAATGAAAACAATTCCGCTGTTGTGTGATTTTCTTTGAAGGATGTATATGTGCATTAGGCTAATGTAACGTAAGTAGCATCAGTGGCCACACCACAGTTGTTGTCTTTCATGGACATCAGTACATAGCCATCATTGCCCCAGTAAGTGGACCAGGAGTTCTTCACTAGCCAGTAGGGCTCGTTATCCAATATCCCATAACCGACTGCTAGAACAGCATGATCCAAGTCATCGGCCCCGTTTTCTGTGGATATAGAGAAATTAAACATGAATTGTTGGTCACTATAGAAAAGAGCACTATATACTCGATTTAAAGCAATCTGTAAGACATTTCTATGTTCAAAATAGTATGCATGAATATATACATGAGAATGAAATATAAACTGCATAATATTATCATGTTTGTTTTTTTAGGATGTAACGAGGGGAACAAAAATGACTGCAGTAAACAAGCAATGCTGACATATAGTAGGAAATGTACTATTTTCCAAAATGCAACATTTCCAGCTGCAAAATGTTATATTATAATAAAATAATAATAAAAAATAACAATATAATATATAAAACCATTTTGCAGATGGAAACATACATTTATTGTTATTTATGTATATTAAAATGTAGTTAATATAAACATTATAATATGTCCCAAACAGATAGAAGCATGTAAATATTTCATTTTTAATTATGAATATTTGTAGTTAATATAAACATTGTTTCCATCTGCAAAATTATATTTTCTTTATAATATAATTTAATAATAAAATATAATAAGAAAAAGAAACTATTTAATATATAAAATCACTTTGCACATGGGAAAAATCCAAATAGTTTATATACATATTTCTGCTAAATGTTTTCATAAAAAATATTAAAATAAATTATATGTATATGTATATATATATATATATATATATATACACATATTCCATACTTTACACACAATATTTAAAAAAAATCGGAAATAACATTTTGCAGATGGAAACATTTTGAAAATTAATAATGTATAGCAATAATATTACATTTTGTTTAAAAAAAAGAAAAATGATATATATGTGTATATGTGCAGAACAAGTGTTAGGATTTAAGTTAGCGAGGCAGAATGTGTGAAGACTCACTGCAGGCCGGTTCGTAGTAGACTCCGTTGCTGTAGAAGGAGAAGGAACGGTGAGCAGCGTCGATGCTGACTGCGACAGGACCGAATTTAAAGATAGCGACCTTCAGTGCCTCAATATCACCACTAGTCACATTAGTGTAACCCCTCAACTGTGCCACCATGGAGGACTTATCGTAATGACACAAACCATTCTGAAACACACACAGTCATCTGATTAGTGACATGCAATCAGGAAATATTGTTTCCCATCATAGAGGTCAATTATAACCGAAACAACTATTTGAATAAGTCAGAAACGTTTGTGCCAGGTGGAGATGTGTGTGTGGTGTATGTACACACACCATGCCCATATATCCTCCATAGCTCTCAGCGGTTGAAATGCCACCATGCTTCATGATCCACTCAAAAGCTCTCCACTCCTCTCCTCCATCACAACCATTATTCCCAAATCCCCACGTGCAGTCGACCAGCATCTGCTGGGACAATGATGTCAGCTGTCCCGTCTAAAAGAGAGGGAAAGACAAGGACTAGTTCAAATCGGTGTCAGTGAGGTAAAAAACACAAGGCAAAAGACAAGATGAAAGAAATTCATACAGGTTTGGAACAATTTAAGGCTGAGTAAACGATGACAGAATTTTCATTTTTTGGTGAACTATCCCTTTAACAATGGCCATGCCCACTCTTACAAAACAAGTGGATGGAGTCTGGAGTTTGTGGTGTAGATTTACCTTCAGGAAAAGAGCTCCCTCTAGTGTTCCAGTGGAGGCAAAGCTCCAGCAGGATCCACACACTGCCTGGTCTTTCACAGGCGTCACAGCACCTGAAAATACACAAGAGGATATCGGTGTCAGTGTATCATGTAAATCACTCCTGCAATACTAAACATGCAGAGAACGATTCTGACTCCACATACAACTCAACAAATACGAACAAGAATTACACACCACTCAGCCTCCAGTCTGTTGAATCAGGGGTGGCTATAGAGCGCATCTCAGAGGGAAAAGGCTGAGCGTTCCTGTGAGCATGAGATCTTTTACATCCTCTCATCATGGCCAGCTCTGGCTGAGACCGATCCGCCAGGTGATTCACAGAGAGGGAGAACGAAAGACCAGCTCTGTTCATAGAGTGCACATACCTGAAGAAGAAAAGGATGTAAAACTCCTCTACTTAGACATCTCAACTGTCTATAAACAAATGAGAATATGGAGCCTATGTACTTTTAACCAAAAAAATGTCATCAAAGATACACAGTCTTTATTTCAAATCAAATCTATTTTTCCTGCAAAATTTTCGGTTTAAAAAAAGTGACTTTTTTTTTTGTGTCCTTGTTACACGTTACATGTATTTACGGTAGTAATAACTATAAATTATGCATAATTGCATGCAACTAACGCTAAATCAAACCCCATCCTAACTCTAAACCTATAGTAAGTACATGTAGTTATTATAACTCAGTAATTAAATGTATGATTGCACTGTAACACGGACACCTTAAAATAAAGTGTAACAAAAAAACAAAACAATGTAAGCCCATTTTAAAAGGCTAGTTGCCACAAATACCCTCATTTAATATACCACTTAAAAACTAGCCTTTCTAAAAGTGCCAATCACTATACTATTGTCATAATAATAATAATAACTAGCATTACTACTATAGTAATGCTAGTAATGCAACCAAAACAAAGCAACCATTTGGCATCAGATTCTGCTTGTCGTCAAACATAATAAATGTCATTAAAATGTTTTAATATTATTTCTCCCAAAAATGTGTGCCTTTAATATTTTTTTATTTTACATAAATTTAAATATTATAAAAGCAATCCAGGTCATGCTGTATCATGAATATAATCATGGCTATGGGGGCATGTTGTTTAATAAAAATAGATTTGCAATAAAATAATTGGGGTCTTTTTTCCTCAACTTTATTACAAATCACCAAATCTCTAGGAATATTTGTTGTTTTTTTCCTCACCGAATATTATGTACAAAGTTATGCTCCCGCTCCTCGTGCTCCATCTCGCTTTCATACTGACGCTCAAACTTCTCCTTAAAGTGACTGAACATGCGGTGGGCGTGGCTAACAGGAGAGGTGTGGACCAGGTCTTGAAGGGGGTTGGCCAATAAATGATGCTCCACACCAGGACCAGGAAAGTCACCGCAGGTCATTCCTAGACACAAGAGTGAGCATTTGATTAGATGGTCTGCAAGAGTAAAAGAGACAGACACAGGCATGTCACTGAATGTGTGTTCTCCAGTTACCTCCAGGTAGTTTGAAAACGTCAGACTCAGTTCGAGGGCTGAAGTCACTGTAGTCAATCATGTATTTGTCGTAGTGGGATCCCAAGAGAGTGTTGAAGCCCATCATCTCATAGTGGTACGGGACGGCTGGGGAATCATTTCCCTCTGGACGTGTGACCCACAGACGATATGTGTTCTTCTTATGACCAACTTGTGTGACATTTTTCCAGATCTCACACAGAACGCCTGCGTAATACTCCATCTTCTCAAACTGCAAAACAAACAATGATTTTATACACATTTCAGCCTTGTTGCAGGTTTGAACGACATGAGATTAAGTAAATGATGAGGGAATTTTAACGTTTAGGTGAACTGTCCCTTTAAGTAGTACATACTTCAAAGCCCTGCAGATCAGGCAGTGCTGCCTGTGGAAGTATTGGATCCTCCTTTGTACCATTAAGCTGGAAACACTTCATAGTATTGAATTCTGTCTCAGTGGTAACTGGTGTGATTTTGTAAGTGACACCATAATCCAAGTCGTTTCCAATAAAAAAAGTGCACACTTGACCTGTAGATGGCAGCAATTAGTAAAAACTACATAATCTATTCCATTTCAATACTGCCTGATTTAATCATCTGATGATGCTGATGATGACTGACCATGATAATAGTCGATGCGACCTCGGTTCC
This sequence comes from Meda fulgida, assembly GCA_030578275.1. Lineage (NCBI taxonomy): Eukaryota > Metazoa > Chordata > Actinopteri > Cypriniformes > Leuciscidae > Meda > Meda fulgida. The sequence continues at coordinate 3,357,740 of CM060634.1, read as the reverse complement.
CCTTAAGGTCGTACCAAGCTTCAAGCGGTTCCTTTATCTCAGCATAAGGCAAAGTCAGCATACCTACATAAAAGAGGAATATGTAACAACATACTGAAAAAGAAGTGTACTGTACTGGGATGTACTGTGTAATTATGCAGAAATGCACCTTTGACATGATACATCTTTCCAAAATCAGGAACTGTTCTGCCACCAACTGGTGTGGCATCTGGGGAAGAAAACAGTATCAGAATTATTTGCATTAACTTTTACTTGTATGTATTGACAAATACACAAACACAACACACTACGAATATTTAAAACCTTACTAAGCCTAAATATGCTATTGCTTTCTCCCTCAACACTTTTAGAGTTAATATATGGCAGCCTTTAAATCACGAGATCAATTATAATGTGTTCTTCCTGTGGTCATGTTTTCTCTTTACCTGCAGCACACAGCAGAAGCACGAACCCAGCGAGAAGACGCCACATAGTGCAATCTAAAGCAGATAAACATCCACTGGAGAGGGAAAACCAGCTTTCAGTCTGAAAGTCAGTACCGAAACAAAACTATGTGAGTGTCTGTTTGCGCCAGTGCCGCGCATAGACAGTAACAGGGTGACGAGGCGCGATAACACAAGAAGTTCCAATAAAAACACGCGAAGGCGGGGCTAAATGAAAGTCATATGACATCAGGCTCTATTGCTGTCACATGACTGTAGTCAGCTGTTTTCTGGGAGCAATTTCCTTTATCGGTGTTATTGCGGTTAAAATTGCTGACTTAATTTCTAACTAGAAGTTCACGGTGTATTACATATGTTAAACAAGATTGTTCACTCACGAATCCTATAAATCAGAATTAAGCATCAAAACGAGAAAGATGAAGCGTAATGAAAGTGAAGTGTCTTGAAATGAGAGATGGGAAGTAACTGCAGAAATGCTTGAAACATGAGATGAGCTACTGACAACAAATCATCACATATAATGCATGAATTGCTGGTTTAAACATTTTTAATAGTGACTTTATCTCACATTTCTAGCTTTTTTTGATCAGATATGAGTTTTCGTCTCGCAATTTTTTTTTATTAAGCTGGCTTCCATTAACAGTTAACACAACTGTGGTCTGTTGACATTATTCAAGGTTTTATTCTACTTTGTAGGGGAGCAACTGTTTCTATGAAGTTTATGAACTTTATTTTTCTTATTACAGCAGTTTGTTAGAACTAAAATCTATTTCTGTGATAAGTTTAACTAAAGCCATCTGTCACAGAGTGGTTTATTAATAAAGCGAATTTGTTATTTTCTCTCCTTTTTTGATCAAATACACAGGTTGTTATTGTCAAGCAAAAAAATGTGGTTTCTTTGGTTTCTCCCCATTCTGAGTTCTTCCGATATAGGCCAAGCAATATATGAATAGATTTATTTGTATGGATTTAAGTCAAATTTATATTTTACTTCTTAATCCATGGCGGAGCTTTGGTGGAAAACCTACAGTGCAGACATATGTAAACACAGAGAAATAAACATTTTTAAAATGTTTTAAAATAATTTTCTCACCCTCATGTCATTCCAAACCTGACGGACTTTAGTGGGGTTGAGTGAATATGGGTAGATCTCTTTACTGCCCTAGTACTTCAGAAATCCCTTTAAAGATATACATGTAAATTAAAGGTGGACAGTGGCCTTCATCATCACTATTCTAATGCCTATCTGATGCAAGACGTTGATCAATATGCTTGAGGACTGTTGGGACACAGTCCAACTCAGTGGTTTACACCTCAGTGACATATTTGCTTAGGTGTTCTAACATGTAACTACTGTATATCATGTTTGGTCTGATCTGACAGCTTATAAACTGAACTGAATTGTGGAGCACTTAATAGTGATATTCATCCTAACGTACAATTGGTACTATTGCTCAACCGTGCATTGAGGAGACTATGTCAATATGTTATGTTAGGCCTACTTTTCCCCCTCTTGATCACCAACCATTTGCCTTATCTTTTGGTTTTCTGTCAGCTGGTTTTGGTGTTTGTATTCCACTCATGTTTAACAAAGCTTTGCTCAGGGTATAAGAAGAAGGCTTAGAGAAAGGTTTTAACCCTACCACTAACGCGAGATTTGAAAACAAGTCAGACACTATATAAATACCAACAAGTGGGTGTATATTATTATCAGTTTTATTTTGATAAACTTAACACATATAAAATTTAAAATTACATGAAAAGAGCTATTACTGTGTAAGAAATTAAAATCTGCCCCGACCCAGATTCCACTTCAAGATAGGTGATTGATCATGCTCATTTCCCAAAATGGCTTAATTATCATATAGAAGAATAAATTCAACAGTTTCATTGTTTCCGCCCCACTTAGGGTGATCACATCATGAGCAAATGGGCATCAACTGTAGAATTAGAGCAGGTGAGGGACCCTGTGAACCATCTCAGACAATGGGGTATCTCAGATTCATTAACATACAGACCAAAGCTGTTACAACAGGAACTTCATTTACATTAGGGGTGGTTAACAGTCACAGGATGAAAAAAGTTGATGATTAGGATGTTCGGGGTCCATTCCGACTCAGTGCTTCATGTACTTTGTCATCTGCAATAAACTATGGAAGGCCAAAAAGGCCAAAACATGTGAAACGAATGTCTTAACACGTAATTTACGTGTTTTGGCCTTCATTAATAATCTTCTTCATTGAGATCTTGAACCTCCTCATCAAAGCTCGCACAGTCGTTCTTTGATGCCATATGTCACATTGACTTTCTTCAGCATCCTTACAAATAAACAGGATTTTTCTGTGTCTTCTTTAGAAGGATGAAGTGGTTTCTGGCTATTTAAAAGCCACAACACATAACATTTTATAAACTTCTAACACTTGCAAAACTGTGACTTGCCCGAGGACTTCACTCAAATGGGAATACTGACAGTCCAAATCTAGGACCAACCCATTTACACCTCAAAGCATCTTTCATCTCAATTGTACTTCTTGCTATAATTGTTGTAGATGGCCTGGGAAGTTACCCAAACGCCCCGTGTCTTTTATATGGACTTGTGTACACACTACATCTAGACATATTTGACTTTGTGCTGGCCCAAAAATCCATGCAAATTACCACGCAAATGTGTAAGCAATTTTGAGAATTGAGAACAATTAAAGAATAATATCAAATAAATAATAAATAAAATAAATAAATAAAATATTTATTCTAAATAAAGAATAAATATCAACCGTTCTGTCTTTTTTTTAGAATAGTATTATTAGCATTAGTTTTAGTGTAGAAATTCAAGTCAACAGCAAGAGTGAAACAAAAGAAAATTAACTTGTACTGACTTGAGCACATTATGTTTGTCTGAACTCTTATTAGGTAACTGCAACTTAATTTTCTTAATCTTCCTCTTAATCGAAGTAAATTTCACTAGTAAAACAATGCACTCAGGTAACTTGTAATTTCACACTCTTTTTCTAATTAAGAGAGGTTTATGAAGTTTCAAAGTTTATGTACTTAACTAATCAATTTGAACCGTATTTGCTCCACTCTTCCTTCGATCAATCTGAGAAGTTGTTGATAGCGAGGCTGTGTGTAAATCACACGCTAAATTAAATTAGGTTTTGTAAATTACAATTTTACTTTAAAATGAATATCCGAAAACAATTTGAATTAATTTTACAACATTTTTAACACTTTCAAACCTTCAAAACCTCAAACGTTAAAGTAGCAATGAAACGGAAGCCGCAACAGATCTTTTCTTCCATATTGTGAAATAAATCCAAAAATTGATTTATTTCATTTTTATCTTCTTTTTTATTTCTTTAAAAAAAAATCAGCCTAATTTAAGTGAAAGTAAACACTGGTTTTAAAACAGATTTTTGAATAGTCTGACACAAAAGTTTACTTATTGATTTGATACAAAATCTTTGGTCAGAACTGATGTTATGTACTTGTGATTGTATCAGACATTGGCGGAGCTCATTAAGCCTTTTAAGGCAAATATATCACTAAGATCCTCAAATAAACTCCTGTTAGCTATCCCACCAGTACGTCTTCAATCCAAGGGTGATCTTGCTTTCGCTGTTGCTGGTCTGAGATTATGGAATGACCTACCCTTTTTTGTTAGATCTTCCCCAACATTAAATGTTTTTAGGTTTCGTCTAAAGTATCACTCGTTCTCTCTTGCATTTTAAGTCACTCTTTTAATGGGTGTTGTACTTTTTTATTGTTCATCTTGTTTTTTTTTGTTCTCGGTCATTTGTTTTGTAGAGCTGTTTTACATTATTTGTAATGTACAGCACTTTGGAGCTACTGTGTAGCCTGGAAGGTGCTTTATAAATAAATAAATACAAATACAAATTTAATCAAAGACAAAACTTATGGCTTTAATCAGTATTTCAGGTAATATAAAGGGTCATTCGTGTAATACTTATGTCTTATAGATTGGTGACTGCACATGTAAATGTGATTCTGACCTTCAACCATCGGAGGACGCTGTTGAGTTGCTTATGAATAATGCAAATGAGCTGCATAGTGTTGATTGGTCCAATAATTCAAACATGCTCATGAGTCCTGACTGGGGGATTAGTCACCATTACTATCACTTGATCAAACCATTGCTTGTGTTTGAGGGTCTGTAGAGTGTGTGTGTCATTAGTATTTAATTACATTTGGGATTTGATAAGCAATGTCACCATCAACACTTACACAGAAGACCAGCTAGAAACCATAGACTGAAAATTAAACATTTTTCTGAGAAAGTTTATCATACTGTATCATATGTTGGCAACAGACTCAAAGAAATGTGTAAGGACTATTTTGTAACAGCCTTTTGCTTATCTCTTAATAAACCTCCTCTCATCCTGGCCATCTCTGCTCTTGACCAATCAGCGAAGTGGTTGATACCGAGGCTGAATGTAAGGCCGGCTCTGTTCATAGAGTGCACATGTCTGAGGAGAAAGAGGATGTTATACAAAAAAAGCATATGCTTCTTAAATCAGACAAGTTCACAGATTTCTCAAAGATTTGTTTTTCCTCACCGAAGAGTATGAACAAAGGAGATCTCACGCTCCTCGTGCTCCTTCTCACTTGCATACTGACGTTTAAACTTCTCCTTAAAGGGGCCAAACAAACGGTGGGCGTGGCTAACAGGAGAGGTGTGGACATAGTCTTGAAGGGGGTTGGCCAATATTTGACGCTCCTCCGGAGGATTCGGAAACTCCTTATATGTCATTTCTAAACACATAAAACCTCAGTGAGCATTTGATTAGATGGTCTGCAAGAGTAAAAGAGACAGACACAGGCATGTCACTGAATGTGTGCTCTCCAGTTACCTCCAGGTGGAGTGAAAATGTCGGACTCAGTTTGGGGGCTGAAGTCACTGTAGTCAATCATGTATTTGTCATTGTGAGACTCCAAGAGAGTGTTGAAGCCCATCATCTCAAAGTGGTACGGGACGGCTGGGGAATCATTTCCCTCTGGACGTGTGACCCACAGACGATATGTGTTCTTCTTATGACCAGCCTGTGTGACCTTTTTCCAGACCTCACACTGAACGCCTGCGTAATACTCCATCTTCTCAAACTGCAAAACAATGATTTTATACAAATTTCAGTCTCATAGTTGGTTTGCATTACAGTTAATTGAATCTATGGGATTTAATGTTGTTCATATCTTTCTAAACCTGTTTGACTTTCTTCTACATAGCACAAGACATTTTGGATTATGTTTCAACTGTTTTTGTCCATACAATGAAAGTCATTGGAGTCCCAAACAACATTGGACCCCATTGACTTTCATCATTCAGACAAAAAAAAACCCACTGAGGGACTGTTTACACGTGAACGATGTACTAAAAACGGAAAAAAGGATTTCCCTTTGCGTTTTTCACGTACAGACGGTTCAGCTCCTGTGTATTTAATTGAACTTCTATCGCCCGACAAAACTCAGGGCTTCTAGCGGTACCTAGGATATCTAAGTCCACTAAACTCTTGAAAAGCCTTCCTGATAATGTTCGGCCCTCAGACTCGCTCTCCCTGTTTAAATCTAGACTAAAGACATCTCATAGCCTAGCATTCGTATAATGCATCTCATAACCTTATACTCCAGTTATATCAGATTAAATGCACATAATAATTTTTTCTTAAAGTTATGAACAGCAGCTACGCTAATTATTTTCCATATGCTTCTCTGTTTTATCTCGGGATGCCCATCCTGAAGTAACTATGTCAGCTCCAGTTTGGATCCAGCCTCTTATGAAGACTTCAGATGATCATCATAACACCTGTGAAGAGACGACGCAAACTCCTGCGAGGACTTCAGATGAAGCAAGCGCTGAATCAACATGCATCAATACATTTTTCTATATATCCTAATCATTTGTTAACAAACATGTATTCATTACTTCAATCGCTCATTGTTTCTGTCTTCAATTAATACATTGTTTAAATACATTATTAGCTAACTGTGTGATTTGTATATGTACATTTCTGAAAAAAATAACCTGGACAGTCACCTCTGATAACAGATCACTCTAAATTGTAGACATGCATTTTATGTAAAGCTGCTTTGAAACAATAAGCATTGTGAAATGCATACAAATAAATGTTAATTTAATTTAATTGAACAGACGACAACGTTGTCAAAACGATCCCGTTCACAAGGATCCGCAAAAACGTAAACCGCTGTATTCTGCTGCCAGGCCAGTAGTTGGCGATGTCACTTGGTAAAGAAACACTATGCGCCTGTAGACTGAACACCTAATGCACATGATGTCACTGATTTCACAAATTAACATTTTTGTAGTTTACACAGAGAAAATAACGGAATTGTTTTCAGAATCTTGCACTTTGAAACCCGTTTTCAAAAGTTTGCGTTTTCAGCCACTTAAAGCACCATTGTCATGTAAATGAATGGCCAAAACGAAAACGCATGAAAAGTTTTTAGTTGAAAATGGTGTCGTGTAAACGGCCCCTGACACATTTTTCTTAATAACTTTTGTGTTCTGTAGTACATACTTCAAAGCCCTGCAGATCAGGCAGTGCTGCCTGTGGAAGTATTGGATCCTCCTTTGTACCATTAAGCTGGAAATATTTAATAGCTTGGATTTCAGTCTCAGTGGTAACTGGTGTGATCTGATAAATGGCACCATAATCCAAGTCGTTTCCAATCAGAAAAGTGCGCACTGTACCTGTATAGAGAATACCAATGAAGAGAAACTGCATACGTATAAATACAGGTCCTTCTCAAAAAATTTGCATATTGTGATAAAGTTCATTATTTTCCATAATGTAATGATAAAAATTAAACTTTCATATGTTTTAGATTCATTGCACACCAACTGAAATACTTCAGGTGTTTTATTGTTTTAATACTGATGATTTTGGCATACAGCTCATGAAAACCCAAAATTCCTATCTCAAAAAATTAGCATATCATGAAAAGGTTCTCTAAACGAGCTATTAACCTAATCATCTGAATCAACTAATTAACTCTAAACACCTGCAAAAGATTCCTGAGGCTTTTAAAAACTCCCAGCCTGTTTCATTACTCAAAACCGCAATCATGGGTAAGACTGCCGACCTGACTGCTGTCCAGAAGGCCATCATTGACACCCTCAAGCAAGAGGGTAAGACACAGAAAGACATTTCTGAACAAATAGGCTGTTCCCAGAGTGCTGTATCAAGGCACCTCAGTGGGAAGTCTGGGAAGGAAAAAGTGTGGCAAAAAACGCTGCACAACGAGAAGAGGTGACCGGACCCTGAGGAAGATTGTGGAGAAGGACCGATTCCAGACCTTGGAGGACCTGCGGAAGCAGTGGACTGAGTCTGGAGCAGAAACATCCAGAGCCACCGTGCACAGGCGTGTGCAGGAAATGGGCTACAGGTGCCGCATTCCCCAGGTCAAGCCACTTTTGAACCAGAAACAGCGGCAGAAGCGCCTGACCTGGGCTACAGAGAAGCAGCACTGGACTGTTGCTCAGTGGTTGCATGTCATTCGGAAATCAAGGTGCCAGAGTCTGGAGGAAGACTGGGGAGAAGGAAATGGCAAAATGCCTGAAGTCCAGTGTCAAGTACCCACAGTCAGTGATGGTCTGGGGTGCCATGTCAGCTGCTGGTGTTGGTCCACTGTGTTTTATCAAGGGCAGGGTCAATGCAGCTACAATGCTTCCACCTGCTGAAAAGCTTTATGGAGATGAATATTTCATTTTTCAGCACGACCTGGCTCCTGCTCACAGTGCCAAAACCACTGGTAAATGGTTTACTGACCATGGTATTACTGTGCTCAATTGGCCTGCCAACTCTCCTGACCTGAACCCCATAGAGAATCTGTGAGATATTGTGAAGAGAAAGTTGAGAGACGCAAGACCCAACACTCTGGATGAGCTTAAGGCCGCTCTCGAAGCATCCTGGGCCTCCAGAACACCTCAGCAGAGCCACAGGCTGATTGCCTCCATGCCACGCCGCACTGAAGCAGTCATTTCTGAAAAAAGATTCCCTACCAAGTCTTGAGTGCATAACTGAACATAATTATTTGAAGGTTGACTTTTTTTTTTAAAATTAAAAACACTACTTTTATTGGTCAGATGAAATCTGCTAATTTTGAGACAGGAATTTTGTGTTTTCATGAGCTGTATGCCAAAATCATCAGTATTAAAACAATAAAAGACCTGAAATATTTCAGTTGGTGTGCAATGAATCTAAAACATATGAAAGTTTAATTTTTATCATTACATAATGGAAAATAATGAACTTTATCACAATATGCTAATTTTTTGAGAAGGACCTGTATATTTATTTTGATGTTAACACAATGTGCTTTTTATCATGAGAAGATCACTGACTATTACGACAGTCGATGCGACTTCTGTTCCCCTCAAGGTCGTACCAAACTTCAAATGGTTCCTTTAGCTTAGAATCACCAGAATAAGGCAAAGACAGCTCACCTACATAAAAGAGGTATATGTAACATACTGAAAAAGAAGTGTACTGTGCAATTAGGCAGAAATGCACCTTTGACATGATACATCTTTCCAAAATCAGGAACTGTTCTGCCACCAACTGGTGTGGCATCTGGGGAAGAAACCGAGAGAGATCACAATTCACTGAATCAACTTTTCTTGCATACTTGCACAACACGCTTAGTGTTCAAAACATCACAGGAAATGTGTCATATTGTCATGTTTTCTTCCTGATTTTTCTCTTTACCTGCAGCACACAGCAGAAGCACGAACCCAGCGAGAAGACGCCACATAGTGCAATCTAAAGCAGATAAACATCCACTGGAGAGGGAAAATCAGCTTTCAGTCTGAAAACGTCTAACATGAGTTCGTGGATATCAGAAGTTCGCAATAAAAACACATGAAGGAGGGACTGGATTGACGTCACATATGACATTAGGGTTCGTTGTCATGTGGCAATTGGTGGGGGGGTTGGACAAATATTTATTGAACTGGGTCAAGGTCTGTGTTTGATATCCCTCGTTGGAGATGGGAGATGGGGGATGGGGGGTGTGACCGTTGAGGGTCGCCTGGAATCAGTCCACCTTTCACCCCTGGAAAATACTGTGAATGTGCTGGTGCTTTTAAAGGTACACTCATTCCTGAATTATTGGTTAAGATATATGTAAGAAAGGCAAATAATTTAACTTTAAACTACTGGAATATAGGCTCAAATTGAAGATTGGACAGCTCGAAGTGGTTGTTTGAGTGTATTGAATTTGTAGGGAAAAAAAGTGTATGTGATATAAAGCAGTGTTTCCCAACCCCGTTCCTGGAGGCACACCAACGTTACACATTTCCCAACTCTTCCTAATCAATCACACCTGAATCAGCTCATCAGCTCATTAGTAAAGACTCCAAGACCAGAAATATATGGGTCAGATAAGGGAGACATCGAAAATGTGCACTGTTGGTGTGCCTCCAGGAGCAGGGTTGGGAAACACTGATATAAAGCACTGTTTACAATGGGCTGATGTTCAGTGTGTTGAACATTGATTTACGGTGATAACATATATCAATCTCCTAAATAAAATAGCTAATGTGTACATAAATAGTAAATTAAACTATTTATATACTCTCTAGCTATTTATGAGATTGATGTCTTCACCGTAAAAAAAATGTTCAACATGTTCAAATGCATATATGTAGATGGGTCATGTTTATTTCTGTGTTTGCAGCTGAAATATTATCTATTTCATAGGCATTAGAATGGGTAGAGGTTATTTGCTCAGACTTCACTGTATAAGGAAAAGAGTTCACTGCAAGACCATTATTTTGGAAAAATGTTAATACTACATAAACTTTATAATTCTAAACATGATGTTACTTTTTGTGGGTATGGCTACATGCTGGGATATTAAAGGGAATTAAATGGTCGATGGCATCATAAAACAAGAAAGAATATGTCTTGGGTGGAATTAGGCAGGATTAAGGAACAATTTAGAGGAAGAAATTGAACTACTTTGGCATCAGCAATGTGAAAAAGATATTAACTTGAAACATGAGATGAGCTACTGGCACAGTGGAAAAAATGTAGATCAAGTTAAATAAAAAGAGAAAATAAATGTAATAAAATGCAAAATAATATATTACAATTATAAGGGTGTCTAATTGTTTTATTAATCCTAATGTAAATAAAAATAAACATTGTTTTTTAAAACAAATTATAGAAAAGTCTGACACAAAAGGTTCTCAGTATCAGAACTTATTTATTGCATAGTGTTGATTAGTTAGTATTTTATTACATTTCGGGTTGACCAAAAATGTAAAGCAAACAGACTTCAAGCCACACATTGAAAATTATACATTTTGCAAAATAAGTTGAAAAAGAAGATACTACATTTAAACAAATGCACTTATTCAAAAGATGATTTCACAAAAGATGTAGGGCAGCATTTAACAATTATTTTGATAATTGATTAATCCGTTTGTGTCTTCAAATAATTGGATAAAAAAAGGCATTTTTAATTTAAAAAAAAAGTTATTCCACATCTTGCCCAATGTTGTCCTCAAAACAATAAATTGAAGGCTATGAAAGCAAATATAATAAATTAGATATCTATAACGTAGGTAATGCTATACATTGTGCAAAAAAAAAAGTACAGAAAAAATCCCAGACTAAACACACATTCACTCATATGAACATAGTAATAGTAGTAGGCCAACACTACAGTCCCTTTACAGAGAATGCTCTCATAAAAAAAAGTAAGTAGTGTTACATGTAACATTTCAAACATTCATTTAACGTCCAACATAATGCACATTTAACGCAGCAAAATGTATATTTTCATCATCAGAATTATTGCACTTCTATTCTATTGCACTCAGTCGTTTGACGCTCCTTCAGTGAAGTTTAACTATCGCTTGCTGTCTTGAGATGCCTTTATGCAAAATAAAAATACTCACTGGCTTTCGAATATTTACAGATAATGATATAAAAAAATGTAAGTCATGCATTGGAGAAAACACTTCAGTCAACACATGTGTCAAGGCTCCTGACAGAGCGAGCTGCGGTAAACCTCGTGCTTATGCACTATTTTAAAGCACTTAATATTAGGCAATATGTTTATGACCACACGGGATGTGCACTTTTCCCACAGCAGCTAATTCTGTGTTTTTGATGATTATGATATGTATTGTTCATAGAAATCCATTATTCACTGCTGCAAAGTGACATGATTGGAGGATGCTTTCCGTGCGCAGCGTGCAGCTAATCGACCCGTCACTGATTATTAACATTATCGATTCATTTTTGCAGCCCTGAAAATATGAAAACACCTTTCTCATCAGAGGACAGTTTAAGTTAGTTGAGCTACTTGTTAATACATACATTGACAACATACTCAAAGAAATGTGTGAGGGCTGTTTTGTAACAACCTTTCTCTATTTCGCAACACGTACTCCTCTCATCCTGGCCCTCTCCGCCTTTGACCAATCGGCGAAGTCATTGATCCCGAGGCTGAATGTAAGACCGGCTCTGTTTGAAGAGTGCACAACCCTGAGGAGGAAGAGGATGTAAAAAAGAAAGCATAAGTATCTTAAATAAGGCAAGTTCAAAGACTGCTTACTAGTAGGATTACTACTTGGAAAAGCAGTGGCATTTTTTTTCTTTTTTTTACAACGTCAGACTAATCTATTCTCTTTGCTTAACTATTCCATGCTGATCCGGCCCAGCGTTCAGGGCCGAGAGCAGTTTGTTATCAGTTTGGTTGTTCTTTTGGTTGAAATATCTTTTTCAGCAGATCAGCACACATACAGTGCTAGACGCAGCTATTTATGAATATTAATTACTATAATTGACCTGCAGATAGACATACATGAGGGATTACCATTGTCATTCCAAATGTTTTTAGCCATGACTATATTCACAATATAGCGTCGACTCTCATACAGTATTGCTTATTTAATCAATTATGTAAATAATAAAATTGTCTATTTTTACAATGTAATTTTACATCACTAAATATCTACTCTACTGTTTTTTTTTGGTTTTTACTCACCGAAGAGTATGTACAAAGAAGATCTCACGCTCCTCGTGCTCCTTCTCACTTTGCATACTTGCAAAATGTCGGACTCAGTTCGAGGGCTGAAGTCACTGTAGTCAATCATGTATTTGTCGTAGTGGGATCCCAAGAGAGTGTTGAAGCCCATCATCTCAAAGTGGTACGGGACGGCTGGGGAATCATTTCCCTCTGGACGTGTGACCCACAGACGATATGTGTTCTTCTTATGACCAGCCTGTGTGACCTTTTTCCAGACCTCACACTGAACGCCTGCGTAATCCTCCATCTTCTCAAACTGCACAAAAAAAACAAAACAAAAAAAACATTTTATACACATCTCAGCCTCATTGTTGCATTGGTTTGCTCTTAAGAAGAAAGTCATTCAGGTTTGAAAGACATCAGGATATATAAATGATGAATTTTCAATTTTGGGTGAACTGTCCCTTTAAGAAGTACATACTTCAAAGCCCTGCAGATCAGGCAGTGCTGCCTGTGGAAGTATTGGATCCTCCTTTGTACCATTAAGCTGGAAATATTTAATAGCTTGGATTTCAGTCTCAGTGGTAACTGGTGTGATCTGATAAATGGCACCATAATCCAAGTCGTTTCCAATCAGAAAAGTGCGCACTGTACCTGTATAGAGAATACCAATGAAGAGAAACTACATACATAATCTATTTTAATTTTAACTTTATGTGACTATCATGAGAAGATCACTGACTATTACGATAGTCGATGCGACTTCTGTTCCCCTCAAGGTCGTACCAAACTTCAAACGGTTCCTTTAGCTTAGAATCACCAGAATAAGGCAAAGACAGCTCACCTACATAAAAGAGGTATATGTAACAACATACTGAAAAAGAAGTGTACTGTACTGGGATGTACTGTGCAATTAGGCAGAAATGCACCTTTGACATGATACATCTTTCCAAAATCAGGAACTGTTCTGCCACCAACTGGTGTGGCATCTGGGGAAGAAACCGAGAGAGATCACAAAATATATTATCAACTTTTCTATAGCCTAACTAAGATTAGAATATAAATTTATTTTATCGCATATAGGCAGGATGCATAGCAGCTTTAATGTGAAAACTAAATCACGGAAAATTAAATTACGAGATCAACTCCCATACTGTATTAACAGTATTTATCGAACTAGGACCATTTTTATATCCTTGATTCTCGATTAGATCAATCCCTAAGAAATAGCTGACGAGTGAATAGTAAATAGAACATAGTTCTTCAAATTTTTAGATGGATCAAAAGATTATCGTCGTGACATGTTTATTGCTGCATAATATCGGAAATGTCCTACTTCCCACTTCGGAGGTCGTAATAACTCGTATTAAGTAAATAGCCAACAGACTTTGAATAAAATGCAGCCTATCATTGGTTGGCAACCAAACAATCACTGCGACCGTTCCGGATTTCCGTCAAATAAATGCTGTTTTCGCTGTATAAAATACATACAAGCTTCGGATGGTTATTTAGGCTATTTGAATATGGCTGTAAACAGAGGAGAAAGCTATGTAAATGACGTGGGTAAAACGAATAAAACTTAACCATCAGTCGTTGTCGTCTCCTCCGCCATGTTTGAAGTTTACAGACACACCCAGAAATGAGACCGTCATGTGCGAAATCACGAGTGAGAAGAGAGATGGGAAGAAACTTTGCAGAAATGCTTGAAACATGAGATGAGCTACTGCCACTATGGAAAAATGTAGACCAAGTTTAATAAAGAAGCAAACAAATGCAGCCTATATACCATTTTACATAATACGTCTATATTACAACAATATAAGCAAAAAGCTTAAGCAATGTAAGCAACAACAACAAAAAAATAGTTTTAACGGATTATTATTGAATAATCTGTCAAAAAAGGACATACAATATTAGAACATGATTTGATATAGTCATTTTTTGAAAACTGATGCAATGCACATTTACTTAAACAAAAATGTTTTAATTTCATTACATGTGGGGTTTGACCAGCAATGAGCATCTTTTAAACAGACCAGCTACAAATTATAAATTGAAAATGATACATTTAGCAAACTATCTAGATACAAGAAGAGATTCTATTTTCCTAAGAGAGCAGTTTAAGTGAACTATTTGTTATTACAATGAATTTTAATTTTTCTCCCTCAGATCTGCATGACAAACTCTTGCAAAACACTATAACATATGTTGGCAACATACTCAAAGAAATGTGTGAGGACTGTTTTGTAACAAATCCACTACGTATGCAAAATATGTTTGATTGTTTCCATTCCCTACTAGAACTTTATGTAGATGAGGTTGATCTCATTTCTGTCCTGTACAGATTGCTATAGTATTTGGAGGTGAAATGGTAAGATAAGGGTTTAAAACATGTAACATGTTTGATATCCTCCAACTGGATGAAATCCTAGTCTTGAAGCTAAAAGTCAGTACACTACTCAATGAAATCTGTCAATTCAGAGTCCTCAAAATCTGCAGACTGACTCCCACTTTGGGCAGTGTCAGCTCGTCCAGACTGCAAATCAGGTAATATATCTGAGCAAAAGTTGTGCAGTGTATTCCAGTCTTTACTCAAACTGTTTCACAACTAATGTCACATGGTGAATATGCATGTAAGTTGAACAAAGTTCAGACAGAGCAGAGCTGTAAGTTGGTTCTGATTGGCAGACTAGTGTCCACCCAACTGCTGGAGCTCTGCATCACTCTTGACCACACACTGATCTCATCTTCAGTAGAATCCATCCAGCAAACTGACTGACCGTAACTCACTCCTGCAACACAAACACAGTCTTAAAGAGGAACTATTATGCCTTTTTAAATTTTCTGCCTTTTTTATTTTTTTTAGTGCGTAATGTTGCTGTTTGAGCATGAAAAGGTCTGCAAAGCACAGTCACTCAAAGAGTTCTTTTCTATATCAGTGGCACTGTTTCTGAACTCCCTGACACCTCAATTGTTGGCTGGGTGAAACGGTGTTGAAACTGGCGGTTATGGTAAGGGGCGGGGCATTTCCCAAACACGCTCAAAGCACTTGACCAATCACAACACACTGATCCAGCCGACCAATCAGAGCACATTGTGCTTTTCAGAAGGAGGAGCTTCATAGAAACAGGAACTAAACAGGGGTGTGTTTCCCAAAAGCATTGTTAGCCAACTATAGTCGCAAGTTTCGTCATTATCAGGATAGTTCAACAAGTCGGTGTTTCCCAAAAGCATTGTTCTAACAAACCTTCGCAAACTGCATCGCAAAGTTTGGAACGACAGCTCTCGACGTGTGGTTAGAAGCAGAGTCTCTTGTTTGCATGACATGTGGACTTAATAAATGCTTGTCTTGAGCAAAATAAGCAAGCTGACATTCATTACAATCTGTATCTTTTATTTAGAATACATACAAATGTTATTTACATCTTTTAGTTTGTCAAGAGATTTAAAGCACCGTTTTTGAAGAGTGCGCATGTGCGAACGAGCTCTACGACTTAAGAACAAGCCTATGATTGAATCGGGAAATAAAGCAAAATAACTGAGAAAAATAAGAAATAGTCCTCAGATAGCATGTTCGTAATTCATAGCAAAACATCTAGCATTAATTCGATTTCAAACAGATTCATTAAAGAAAGTTATTACTCCACCACCTGCGTGATATCATTAACCAACGTGGTTGAATGACCAATTTGCGACAGTATGGTTTTGGGAAACAGTCGTGACTAGCTAGTTGATTTCTTCGGGAAACACACCCCAGAGCGTTACTGACAGACTGTCAGAGGGGCAGACAGCGTAAAATATGTAAGATAAGGTGTTTTTTTTTACATTCAACATGAAAAACTATTCTAGTAGAGCCCAAAAACAAAATCAAGACTTTGTAAAAGGATATAATAGGTCCTCTTTATCTCTTAGCTGTTTTTATTTTTATTGTCAAGTATGTTCAAATCTGTATTACCAGAGCCTGTGCTGAGTCGTACTCCACCCAGGCAGTCGGAGTGATGTGGATTCCAGACCGTTATTTCTGCACAAGCCTGAATGAGGTCACTGGACTGAAACCCGTCATAAACCATGGTGTGGTTGAACACCGGGCTGACAGAAGCTCGCACCAGTCGAGTTCGCTGGCCACTGATGCCGCTTTCATCTGGTAATACCACACTGTACAAACACAGACCATACTCATGCATTCACACATAATGAACAAACTAAACGAACCACTCTGTCATGAATGTGCACACACACCTTTTCACATATGTGCTGGGTGCACCACGTTTTGTGGGAAGTAGACCAACAATCTCTCTCAACCATATATGGAGCTCACCAGTCAGTGGATGACCATTTCCTACAGTCACAGAACACACAAAACAAGATATTGACATAAATGGTTTTTAAACATGCGGTACCTGTACAGACCACAGGGGGGCAACACTGTCCCAGGACCGATCAGTATTGAGACCAGAGGGATTCAATAAGGTCCTCTTCAGCAGGGTTTCCCAAACCAGGGGTTTGTGGGTGGATGAAAAGCTAATAATTAAATCATTACATTTAAAATAAACAAGTAGGGCTGCAGTAATAAGTAATAGTGGTTATAAACCTGTTGTCAGTTAAACAGCAAAAACTATTTTACGCCAAAATAAAAGCTTGAGGGTTTGAATAATTTAAGACATTAGTATTGCAGTGTAAATTAAAGTTAATTATAAAGTAAATAAAAATTATTAATTGTAAATTATTTTTAATGACCAAATATTTTTTATTTAAAGTGCAATTGTATTATTACAATAGTAATATATTTATGGCTTCATTGTGTATATTTAGATTTAAAAGTAATAACAATAATCATGTACAAATATTATACAAATAATAAATCACAAAAGAGGTTTCTGATTAAATTAAAAAAATGTATAATTAAAATACTTTATTTTATTTGTTAACCTGCATGACATGTGACCATTATCCAATATCAGTCTTGTTAAGTAATTGAAATATTAACATAAAGGGTGTACTTCAAGAAAATATTTTAAATCAAAGGATTCGGCTGACCAAAAAAGTTTGGGAATCCCTGCTCTACAGTATAGCCTTTTACTGAAGGGATAGTGGGCCCACCAATAAAAACTGCTAATGGGCCACATGACTTTTAGCAATGGCCCTGGATATAAAAGATTTAAATATGAAGCATCTGCTCAGACTCACCCTCTGAACCCGGTGGTACAAACTTAATAGAGAACAGAATGGTTCCTCTGCTGATGATGGCATCTGGACTTAACTGAACCTACATCAAGAGAAAGAGTCTCCTGATGACTATCACAGGGTTATTTCATTACTCATATCAGTCTCTGAATTGGGCTCACTCTTGGCTGGAGGTTGTGCCAGGCTGGTTGGCTCTGGCTCCAGTCCCACAGACCCAGCCTCACTTCCACCTCCCCCAGGAACAGGTTTCTCCTCAACCTCTCCAAGTGCCAGACTGACACACTCAACACACGGGCCTGGAGGTCCAGTCTGCGCACTTTGTACTGGTACAGGTCACATTTTATAGTTGAGTGGGGAAAGAAATAGTACTGTAAGTTCAGTAATCTTTTAAATCCATAAGAATCATTTTTAAAACAATAATTAATGAAAGAGAACTGACTTTCATGGTTTCATCATAGACTGGATTTAATGTTTTTCTCTTCGTTGCAGTTTTTTTCTTACTGCGGGATGTGTTGTCGGGGAGAAGGTAAACTTTAACGTATCTGTGTGTGAGAGAAAGATAGAAACCATCCATTATATACATTCAAAAGTTTGGGGTGAGTAAGATTTTTTTTAAAGAAATTAATATAGTAACATTTACTTAAAGCCTTTATGTATAATACATTATATATTTTCATAAATAATTGTAACCAATTGTTAAATCTGAAATTGTTTGTGTTATATTATTATATTAGCATTATACTTTGTAACAATAAATAAATATGTATTATAATGGTTACAATTACTCCTGAGACCATACGATGCATTCTAAGGTGCATTACAAGGTTTAATTAATGCATTAATAATACTTTTATCATGCATTATATATAAAGGTTTTAAGTAAAGTGTTACCATCAATACGTTTTTATTAAAAAATGGCAGTAAAGACATTATTAATGTTTCAAATAACTGCTGTTTTTTCAATTCATTTCTATTCATCAAAGAATCATGAAAAAATGCATCACAGTTTCCACTGTTTTCAACATTGATAATAATCAGAAAAGTAATATGCAAATCAGCATATTAGAATGATTTCTGAAGGATCACGTGACACTAGTAATGATGCTGAAAATTCAGCTTTGATCAAAGTAATAAATTACATTTTACACTATATTCTAATAGAAAACAGCCTTTTAAAATTGTAATAATATTTCACAATATTACTCTTTCTGCTGTAGTTTTGATCAACCCTGGTGAGCATAAGAGACAAAAATATTAAAATAAATCAATAAAAGAAATACTGAAATAATGAGATCGGGGAGACATATAGCATGACTACTTTCCCGTTTTATAAATAGTTAATAGTTCAGACTAAATGAAAAAGACTCCGGCCATTGTACACTCACGGGTCCGATCGATTTTTGCGGGCCGATGCCAGGTCTTGGCAGCATATAATGTGCACGTGAAGCTCCTCCTTCATGATGTCATACTGCAACGAGAACTGGATCCGCCCTGACACTACAACATCCCCGAGATCACCCACACTGTACAGGCTCATCAAACTGCCGTTCATCTACTCACACAGAAACTGCACTGTTTCCACCGGCAAAGCTTCTGTTGCTGCTGCAGACGTCGTGTGTTGTGCTTCAGTGTCTTACCATATGATGAGAGGTCAAGCTGCTAACTGAGCCAAACCTAGTGTAGTCTATCTCAGTGCTGCCAGAGTCAATGTCCCCCTCGGAGTCCATCTACACAGACACACACACAGATACATGTACAACAGGTTCTCACACATGTGTGTATCTGTACAACAGGCCTAGCTGAACAGACCTGCAGAGATGGTGGTGCACTTGGCAAAACTCTCCTTTCTTTGTCTGCCGACTCTCCAAAGCTTCCTGAGGCACGAGGGAAAGAGAACGTGAGGCGAGTGCAGCGTTGAGGCATTTATAAAAGCATCATATGATTTGACTGTCATTCCAGTGAATTTTACCTTCAAGACCATTTCCTACTGCTGCGCTCTTCTGTTCAAAGCAAGAACATTATGAGAAATCTCTCATATTTCACACGGATAGATAATATAATCTTAAATGTAAAATGACCTTTGTGATGATGTGGCTTGCCCTGGATTGTGGTTCAGGCGTTACCTTAGGAATGAGACTAAAAAGGATGTACCACAATATAAGACAGTGGATCATAATTAAACTAATAATTGAATATTAGTTCACAGTCACACCCTTGAATCTGTCATGCTTTGTTCGAGTTTAAAACACATTTAATATTCTGTAATATCGATTTGACTGCACTGACAATACTGAAAAGAAAACCTGATGTTTTTGATAATGACACCGATGTTTCATGCAGAGCTGCTTTAAAGCTTATAGATACGACTGTTTCATAATTGAAGAATTTTGCAAAATTGACAGTTATTGAATGGAATTGAATCATTATTGAACTGAACTGAGCTGAATAACGACACTATTGTCTTTTTTAAAGCTGCTTTACAGCAGAATTTAAATTTGTCTTATATCTTAAGTTTGCATCATTGATAGTTATTTTCCTGTTATCTCTGTAAAGCTGCTTTGAAACAATCTGTTGTATAAAGCGCTATATAAATAAATATGACTTGACTTAAAAACGAGTGATCTCATCTGCACAGAAAATATTCTCATTCAATGTTTCTGATTTCAAACATATTATTGAATGATCATTTGCATGTTAACATGTTCATATGCAAACTACATGAACTTAGTGAATAAGGCCCAATGAGATATGACCAAGTACACTCCATTTAATGGGTCGTACATTTCCTAAACACACTTGAATCGGTTGAACAATCACAACACACTGATCCAGCCGACCAATCAGAGCACAGTGTTCCTTTCAGAAGGAGGGGCTTCATAGAGACAGGAACTAAACAGAGCGTTACTGACAGACTGGGAAGAGAGGAGCTGCAACAATGGAGAATATGGGAAAAATAAAGTGTTTTTTTTTAATTTATTAAAGCATGAACACCTATTTAATAGAGCTTAAATCAAAATACTGACTTTGTAAAATGGCATAATATGGCCACTTTAATATACAGACTGTTTAGATGCATTCATTTTACTCAGTCCAAAGTTAAGGAATAGAGATGACACCAAAAGTTGCACCAACCTCTCTCCATCTTTTTCTCTTTCCTTCTCTTCCTGGCCTTTGTCATCCTCTCTTACACTTATATGTTCCTGCAACTGTCTCTCTGAACTCTTTTCTTCCTCTCGCTGCTCATGTAATTGAGAAGAGTTATTACCTTTTTCTTCATCAAATATTGCCATCAAAGGTGTATCTACTAACAAAAAAAATATTGTTAACACATGTATATCCACAGAAATACTACTCTACTACAGGGATGAGTAGGAGATCATGTGACCTTTTTCACGTCGCTTACAGCGTATGGAGGCATGCACAACATCAGCTCCTCCGTTCTGATATCTCTTAGCGCGCTCTTCATGAAACCACTCACCCGAGAGAGAGCGCAGATGGACAGGGTCTGACACCGTCTGCTGAAGCTTACTGAAAACACAAATATATTTTATTGTTCCTATGACTTATGTGAACCAAATAAGTCCAGTAATGTACACAGACTGACCGTACTCTCCCTTCCTCTCTGCTGCGTAGTTCAGCATCTCTCAGCAGAACATTGAGAATTACAGTTTGCTCCACCTCAGTCAGGTGACATAGATCTAGTTTAGGTTCCCCTTCCATTTCAGGCACACTTCACAGTGTTCCTCACACCTGGTTATTAAGATGATTTAGATTAGATTTATGAGAAACAACACCTAAGAGTTGCAGACGGAAATGTGGGAACTGAACGAGTTGAATGCACAAATGAGAGAATACAAATTTAAGAAAACAATTTAAAAAAAAAAATTGCAAGACACTTTTAAAATTAATTTTAAAATTAAATCAAATTAAAATTAATTTTCAAGCTCCAACCTGTGTTAATGTTCATGTCCTCCAGATGCAATAAAGGGACTTCAAGTTCCCTAAAACAAGAAAGAAAAAAATATACGGTAGGCATGTGAATAGCCCACTAATGCTCTTTGATTCGTTGTTTTTATCGTGTCTAATGCCACAAGGATAAGTACACAGTTATAATAATAACATCAACTTTCTCAGATAATGATTTTCAATGCTTTTTGTTTGTGTTTTTTTTGTTTTACTTTATTTCATAAATTTTAATTTTTTCTTACCCAATATAATCAATTTCTTTACAGCCCAAAATGTCATCTTTATATGTTTACTTAAATATTAGCCTATACTATAAACCCTAAATCCTTCTGTAGTGATCAGTGGTAATCAATGGTAAACCAAATACAAACTTGCTTTCCACACCACTAAATTCACAAGTGTACATTAAACTCCTATGCAACACGTGTTTATATGTATAAATGAGTATAATATTTCATTAATTCCTATTTGAATTTGACTTTGTAACTGATATAAAAAGAATTCTGCATTTTCCTGCTTTATCCCAAACTATACTGACAAATAAAGAGATTATAATCCAGCAGCAGGAAATGAAACGGTCTAATTTCCAATATAAATATCGGACACAAAAGCGATGCTTGAATCGCGCACGCGCAAAACAAACAGCGACAAACAAGGCAAAAGTAAACAAATTGCTTATCACTGCACTGAGGCCAAGTGTTTATCTACTTCAACATAACACAAGCATAAACTATTATAATGCACTTTAGATCAAGCTGTTAAAGACTTTCGTTTAGTTAAATGTTTAACAAACGAGGGTAAATTAACAGATGGAGTCGCACCTGTCAAACTCTCCCACTTGCACCCAACTCAAACATAAAAAAGAGCGAGAAGAAGCAACTAAAGTTGACTTAAACAACAACATGTAATATCTTTACCTCATCTAATGTCCTCTGGGTATTTCATTGTAGCGGGTTTTTCTTTGTCAAGTTTAGCTGTCGGTAGTTTCTAAACACACACTCGTTTGTGTCTGGTTTGGCAGGACTGGCACACACACACACACACACACACACACACACACACACACACACCCGCCCTCGGGCACAGAGCAAAATACGAACCGGATTCTCACACATCACCGAGTACAGGCCTATGCACTTATTTTACTAATCACTTCACGTTCACACAGCATTATGTCTCTCTCTCTCTCACTTCCTCCTCCTTCTCTCCATCCCTCTCTCTCTCTCCTTCCTCCTCACCCCCCCCCTCTCTCTCTCTCCTTCCTCCTCATCCCCCCCCCTCTCTCTCTCTCCTTCTCTCCATCCCTCTCTCTCTCTCCTTCCTCCTCACCCCCCCCCTCTCTCTCTCTCCTTCCTCCTCATCCCCCCCCCCCTCTCTCTCTCTCCTTCCTCCTCATCCCCCCCCCCCTCTCTCTCTCTCCTTCCTCCTCACCCCCCCCCCTCTCTCTCTCTCCTTCCTCCTCATCCCCCCCCTCTCTCTCTCTCCTTCCTCCTCATCCCCCCCCCCCCTCTCTCTCTCCTTCCTCCTCATCCCCCCCCCTCTCTCTCTCTCCTTCTCTCCATCCCTCTCTCTCTCTCCTTCCTCCTCATCCCCCCCCCTCTCTCTCTCTCCTTCTCTCCATCCCTCTCTCTCTCTCCTTCCTCCTCATCCCCCCCCTCTCTCTCTCTCTCCTTCTCTCCATCCCTCTCTCTCTCTCCTTCCTCCTCATCCCCCCCCTCTCTCTCTCTCCTTCTCTCCATCCCTCTCTCTCTCTCCTTCCTCCTCATCCCCCCCCTCTCTCTCTCTCTCCTTCTCTCCATCCCTCTCTCTCTCTCCTTCCTCCTCATCCCCCCTCTCTCTCTCTCCTTCTCTCCATCCCTCTCTCTCTCTCTCCTTCCTCCTCATCCCCCCTCTCTCTCTCTCCTTCCTCCTCATCCCCCCCCCCTCTCTCTCTCTCCTTCCTCCTCATCCCCCCCCCTCTCTCTCTCTCCTTCTCTCCATCCCTCTCTCTCTCTCCTTCCTCCTCATCCCCCCCCTCTCTCTCTCTCTCCTTCCTCCTCATCCCCCCCCCCTCTCTCTCTCTCTCCTTCCTCCTCACCCCCCCCCCTCTCTCTCTCTCCTTCTCTCCATCCCTCTCTCTCTCTCCTTCCTCCTCATCCCCCCTCTCTCTCTCTCTCTCTCCTTCCTCCTCACCCCCCCCCCTCTCTCTCTCTCTCCTTCCTCCTCATCCCCCCCCCTCTCTCTCTCTCCTTCCTCCTCATCCCCCCCCTCTCTCTCTCTCCTTCCTCCTCACCCCCCCCCTCTCTCTCTCTCCTTCCTCCTCATCCCCCCCCTCTCTCTCTCTCCTTCCTCCTCATCCCCCCCCTCTCTCTCTCTCCTTCCTCCTCACCCCCCCCTCTCTCTCTCCTTCCACCTCATCCCCCCTCTCTCTCTCTCTCTCTCCTTCCTCCTCACCCCCCCCTCTCTCTCTCTCTCCTTCCTCCTCATCCCCCCCTCTCTCTCTCTCTCCTTCCTCCTCACCCCCCCCCTCTCTCTCTCTCTCCTTCCTCCTCATCCCCCCTCTCTCTCTCTCCTTCCTCCTCATCCCCCCCCCCTCTCTCTCTCCTTCTCTCCATCCCTCTCTCTCTCTCCTTCCTCCTCATCCCCCCTCTCTCTCTCTCTCTCTCCTTCCTCCTCACCCCCCCCTCTCTCTCTCTCTCCTTCCTCCTCATCCCCCCCCTCTCTCTCTCTCTCCTTCCTCCTCACCCCCCCCCCTCTCTCTCTCTCTCCTTCCTCCTCATCCCCCCCCCTCTCTCTCTCTCCTTCCTCCTCACCCCCCCCCCCCCTCTCTCTCTCTCCTTCCTCCTCATCCCCCCTCTCTCTCTCTCCTTCCTACTCACCCCCCCCCCCTCTCTCTCTCTCTCCTTCCTCCTCATCCCCCCCCCTCTCTCTCTCTCTCCTTCCTCCTCACCCCCCCCCCTCTCTCTCTCTCCTTCTCTCCATCCCTCTCTCTCTCTCCTTCCTCCTCATCCCCCCTCTCTCTCTCTCTCTCCTTCCTCCTCACCCCCCCCTCTCTCTCTCTCCTTCTCTCCATCCCTCTCTCTCTCTCCTTCCTCCTCATCCCCCCCCTCTCTCTCTCTCCTTCCTCCTCATCCCCCCCTCTCTCTCTCTCTCTCCTTCCTCCTCATCCCCCTCTCTCTCTCTCTCCTTCCTCCTCATCCCCCCCTCTCTCTCTCTCTCTCCTTCCTCCTCATCCCCCCCCTCTCTCTCTCTCCTTCCTCCCCCCCCCTCTCTCTCTCTCCTTCCTCCTCATCCCCCCCCTCTCTCTCCTTCCTCCTCATCCCCCCCCCTCTCTCTCTCTCTCCTTCCTCCTCATCCCCCCCTCTCTCTCTCTCTCTCCTTCCTCCTCATCCCCCCCCTCTCTCTCTCTCCTTCCTCCCCCCTCTCTCTCTCTCTCCTTCCTCCTCATCCCCCCCCTCTCTCTCTCTCCTTCCTCCCCCCCCCCTCTCTCTCTCTCCTTCCTCCTCATCCCCCCCCTCTCTCTCCTTCCTCCTCATCCCCCCCCCCTCTCTCTCTCTCCTTCCTCCTCATCCCCCCCCTCTCTCTCCTTCCTCCTCATCCCCCCCCTCTCTCTCTCTCCTTCCTCCTCATCCCCCCCTCTCTCTCTCTCTCCTTCCTCCTCATCCCCCCTCTCTCTCTCTCTCCTTCCTCCTCATCCCCCCTCTCTCTCTCTCTCCTTCCTCCTCATCCCCCCCCCCTCTCTCTCTCTCTCTCCATCCCTCTCTCTCCCCCTCTCTCCCTCCCCCTCACCCCCCCCCCCTCTCTTACTTCTGTCTCACCTGGGTTTGGCATGCTTGTTTTTTTTAACTCTTTCCCTGCTAGCAGAATATTTAGTTGCATGAATATCTGAAAATATATATATTTTTGTTAAATATTAATTTTGTTAATATTTTTTAACAAAAATTAAACATTTTTTTCTGGATTCATGCATGAATATGGGTAGCCTAAGTTTAATGGAAAAAAGCTATATTTTGAATGTTCTGAATGGATTCAGAACGATGATAAAAACATAAATTTTGGTTTATATACTGTTTAATGTTTGAATATCACTTTATTTTACATTTGCACAAGCAATGCTTTTATCACTCGTCTCTACTTCTTTTTCATTTGGTACTCACATTCTACTCTTTCAGAAGATGTGTAATAGCGCCCCCTACCAGAGCAGTCGAAACATGTATTGCCGGAAATTGACATCATTGAGGAATGAGATAACAATAAATAAGTTCTATTATTGGCAAATGTAAAGGCCCTTTCACACCAATAGTAAAATGATGAAAGCCTGAAGGAAGTGAAAATTCACACCTCAAACCTCGCATCAGTGCTGCCATAACCATCATGGGGACAGAAGAATTGTCAATGAATGGGAGAACAAACTTGCGTAACTTATTTGAAAAAGACTTCAAATATACTTTTGTATAATGTGTGACATGTTGCTTGTATGTGATAATAATGTTGTGATGGTTATGACATTTCTCACCTTTTGGAGAAAAATCTGTACACGACAAGGACTTTCTAACACATCTAATTGTAGCTAGCGGTTCATTACCTTTGAACATATACAAATATCAAGAAATGGTTTGGTTCTGAATTCGGATTTTTGAAGAAAGCTTATTAAGGAGGGTTTTCTAAATGCTTGACATGATGGTAATGATGACAGCCTTATTGAGGAAAGCAGTTCTTTGTAATAAAAACAAATACATTGTATAAGTAAATACATCATGTTTACATCATGAAGTTTCCGAACAATTCAGTCCATTTGTTTTCACGCTGTACTCATGTCTGTTACTGTCAGTTCCGGTTTGGAGTCTCTATCTGCACACACCTACTAAACACACACTGACACACGTTCAGAGGAGTACAAAAACACCAGGCAGACACAGACACTTAGACGCTCATGTTATTCTCAGGCATTGTTCATTGAGTCGTGTAGAGACTGTTTTAGTGCTATTTCTATTTGCTAAGGCTGAAAGAACATTATCAGGAACATATCAGAATGGACATTATCAAGCATGAAGAAAACATTCAAAGTTCAAAAGCTTGCAAATATTATGCCTCGGATAACACACATATTGCATTTTAACATGTCAGTCCACAAGCTAATACCCTAAGTTAAGTAACACATGTTATTTTGAAGCTGCTCACCTTTTACCTAACTTCTGCTGGTCACTTATGAAAAGAAATATTTCTCAAGCTGTAATAAAATAGTAATGCAAGTAACATTTTGGGGGTTGGAATGTGTTTATTAAAGGGATTTTTTTTTTTTTACAAAGCAATGTTTTGCACATTTGCATCACTCAAGACTCTTACAAACATTCAAAGACATGTACAAAAATCATATATAAACACAATTATGCACACTCATACATGCACACACCTCTCAAACAAACATCTAAAGTCATCAACAGTGACACTTCACTGGCAAATCCAGTCTTTTTTTACCCCTCCCGCTATTTATAATATTAAACCACACAACCAATCACAACCCTGTATCCCTGAGTCCAGCCTCATAACTCATCATGAGTGACCTCATCTGCCTTGAGTTTAAACTCATCCTCTGTGATTCGTCCATCCTTGTTGCGGTCCTGGTTATCGTACATGTTCTCTATGATACGTTTCGTTTCAAAACCTGGCGCAAGACGACCTTTGCCCTCTTCTACCTGCAGGAGGATGTAATCTGAAAACTGTATGGAAGGGACAGACAATAATAAAATTAACTTAATTAACATTTTGCAGATGTATTGGTGATACACAGCCAAACACCCAGTCAAAAGCAGTATACCTCAGTGGAGTCCACTTGTGCGTCTTTGTTCTTGTCCATCTCACTGAAAAGATCAGGAGAGACATCGTTGTTCCACACAAACATGTAGCCGTCAGGAAGACCCTCCTCCATGTCCACCATCTCAACATCAAACACCAGCACAGCACTGCCAGGGACCTCTCCATCTGAGCAAAGAAATGGTACTTAAAGTCACTATGAAATCAAAAAATTGTTTTTTATGGAATATTGCAGTGATTTATCGGTGCACATCATTATTTATTTTAATTCAAGTGTGCTCATAATCTTTAATCGAAATAATGTCCCCTCCCTCTTGCAGCATCTCTTCTCTGATGATGCGTTTACTGGAGCGATTGCGGGCAACCTGTCACTCACATGAGATCGACCAATAGCAACCCACAACCTTCCAATCAATTCCCCATGGACAAAATCAAGTCCCGCCCTACATATTTACTTAGATCACAATGGGAAGAAAAGACTAACGCATTTTCCATTTCACACCATCTTTAATATTCTATATTTAATATTCTGGGAAATATACAGGTTTGAACTGTGTTTCTACACGTTGGTATAGAGTTGCAGTTTTCAGGGACCATGTGTATCCCTCTTATCATAACATAATTAAAACGTTAAAATAACATTAGTTGGCTCACTAAATGACAGCTAATGTTTTTTTGATATCAGCACATTAATCGTTTTTTTAGCTGACTAGGTTTGTAAGAATAATTTACTTTGCTGGAGTCTGTTGGCTCCCTCTGGTGGGTCCATCATAAATTGCAATAAAAAAATCACGAAGCCAAAAGCTACAGCTAAGCATTGTCTGATTCTTAAGTAAATGATTCTTAAGAGTCGGTTCTTTTTAGTGAATACATTCAGCTAATACAGTGGTTAAATCCAAAATCACATACTGCCCTGCTATATCATAGGCAAAAAACAGTATGTGACAAAAGAAGGATGTTTGAATTCACAAACTCATAAAAGAGCACCCGGATGATCAACTTCCGGTGAGATTCTGAAGTGTGCATATGACGGACACTTTACTATCCCATGAGGCCACGGGAGAGGATTTGTGAATGACAGTGAAGCGACAGTGTCATTTCATGCTGTCTTTTACCGCATGAAAAAGTCATGAAGTAATTACTTATTCAAAATAAGTGCCTACTCAAGTGAGCATGTGATTTCAGACACAAGCCATGTAGTCCAATTCACAAAGAAATTACTCCTGAGTTGGCTCTTTCAATGAATTGTTCAAAAAGCTTCACTAATCTACAATCTACGGTTTGAATAAGTCGGAGAGTCCTTCACTGAATGAATTCAGAACTCAGAATGACCTTAGTGGAAATAATAATAATATAAATGTGTGTCTTACCAACTCCCCTCTCTCCATAGGCAAGGTGAGGTGGAATGACTAGCTTGCGCTTCTCTCCAACACACATTCCTGTTAGCCCTTGTTCCATGCCTAAAACCACCTGCCCGGACCCCAGAACCACATTATATGTCTTGCCAAAGGTGTGCCTGCATTAACACACAGACAAAGAGGAAATCATCAGTTTAGATGAAAACATTAATACAATAAATACTTGTAATATCAACTTCAAAAAACAAAATGCTATGCAAAACGTATAATTGCAACGCACGTGGAGCTGATGTTGGTGCCATCCATGAGAGTGGCGTTGTAGTGGTATTTGACAAAATCACCACTTTTTGCATTGTAGGTGCAATTCTCTGGCTTCACACTGGTGATCACAACTGCATCAGATGGGTTGTGGAAATCAATAATGTGGACATCAAACACCAGCACAGCTGAGCCCGGGATCTTAGTTCCTGTAGGAGGAAAGAGAAGAGTCATACAAAGGTAAATCTTTGTTGTTGTTTTTTCACCTAGTCTTAGTGCCCTTAATCTGCTATTTTAAAGTTCTTGGTTTTGTTTTGGAGGTCTCCAACAGTAGGTTTACATGTATACAAAAAACACTTTCATTTTCTCATACTATACATTGCAGCGTCGGCTCTTTTCTCACAGTGTCTGAAACGGTTCGATAAAGGATTCGGTCTCTCTAAACCTCGGCTTTCCGAGAGCCTGCTCTGCTCTGATTGGTCACATGGCCCAGTCTGTCGTGATTGGTCAACCGCTTACAGTGGATGTTGGAAACGAAACACCATTACCATATCTGAATTTCAGCTCTTCCTCAGCACTTCATACACAGTGATACGAACAGTAACAATGCCGTCGGTTTTACTGTATCAATTTGAGTCCAACTCCTTTCCTTTGGAAGTGCATTAAAGTGCATTTGCTTTTGCAGCGCAGAAAACTGTCTTCTTGACATGTGGACAACAGTAACTCCCTTTATCGAGCACTTTGAAACTTTGCAGACCTGTTACATTCACAAAAAGCTATATTACACACTGCATGAAAGGTAATATCCGAAAAAGCACTTTAAACAATAAAAAGGCAGATCAACACACACCTGTGCCCTCTTCTCCATACGCCAGGTGAGGTGGGATAACAACCCTCCTGCGCTCTCCAACACACACACCCAGGAGTGCTTGGTCCATTCCTGGGATCACATAGCCTTTACCAATGTAAGTGTCATATGTGCGATTCCTTGAGTAACTGAAACATAAACACAACTGTAAGCATAAGTGCACTGTATATCACTTTAAAATTCAAGTGTCTAGGGTTTTTACCTGGAGTCAAAGAATGTGCCGTCCAGCAGGGATCCGTTATAATGATACCGCATGAAGTCTCCAACTTGACTCTTGCGTGGACAAGGATCTGGGAGGTTTTCCACCTGTACTGTGATTTCATCTTTGGGGTTATGAAGGTCCAGCAGAACCACATCAAACACCAGAGAGGCTTGACCGGGGATGTCACTTCCTGTGAGAGGAGATAACGATGCTGTAATTCTTCATTTGAATGGACAAATACTGTTAGTTGTACATATTACTAATAAAATGACTCTCACCATCCCCATTCTCTCCATAGCCAAGGGAAGGTGGTATGGTGATGATGCGTTTTTCTCCCACACACATTCCCAGAAGGCCCTGGTCCATTCCCGCAATGAGCCAGCCAATCCCCACGTAAGTGTCATAGGTGCGCATACGTGTGTGACTGCAAATGAAAGAATCAGAATTACTCATCAGGAAAGAAATTACACAAAGCTTTTTTTTATATATATTCTTGAAGTTTAATAAATAAAATAAGCAATAATTTGAATTAGGAAGAAAATGTTTTTAACCTGTTTATGTCCAAAATATTTATATTTAATTTTTGGACTTATAAAATTATATATTGTATAATTATAAATTTTGTTATATTTATTTAAAATGTTATATATTCACATATTTAACGTATAACATATATTCATTTTTTTTTTTTTTTTTTACATTTGTGCATTATACAACAGTTCTGGTCCTCAAATGTGATTGGTCTAACAGCGGTCCAAGAGTTCTATTATATATTGCTTTTGTGTGTTTTAAAGAAGGGGTTTTCTATATCTTTTGATGCCACAGACCCACAAATATGATCATATGTTCATACGAAAGACCCCCTTTCTAAAATGTAAAAGGCAGCTATATAGTTTCATCTATAAGACCCAATTTATACTGAATAAAACAATATTATAAGTATGTGTAAAATATTATTTGAAGAATATTAAATAAATTGTATTGATGAATTGTATTGAAGATGTATTTTATTATTAACCTTATTCTATTTTATTTTTTTAAGCAAATATTTATTTATTTATTTATTTAAATAAACAAACAAACCCTTGTTTTAGGCAGACTATCATTGTTGACAGCGATTTCTCAGTGGATCTTTCTGCATGTTCCAGGATTACAACAATAGGTGGCGACATGTGACTGTCTGTATAAGAGTCATTGACTCTTTTACTCCACCGAATCGAATCGGTTACTAATTTAATAGGTGTGTTTGAATTGAAGAGGAGCTGTGCAGACCGATCAGTTTATGACACTAAAATACCGCGCGAGCGACTCGAAAGCATTCGGAACCGTCTGTTCGTAACTTTCGTAAAAATCATTAACAGATTCGTTCAAAAACACTGAATCATTTCGGAACATTTGCTATGTATACTGTATTTGTATATATATATATATATACATATATCTATTTATTTCTTTTTTGAGGTCCACATGACTCACCTGGAGTCGAACAGCGTGCCATCGAGCAGAGTACCATTGTAGTGGTACCGGATATAATCAGACACTTCCACAGTGCGGTTACAGCTCTCTGGCTTGAAGTAGGTCTTTATCTGCACCTTGTCCTCTGTGTTCCAAATGTCTAACATCAGCACATCAAAGTGAAGGATGGAATCTGCGGGGATGATGTCACCTGACAGGGAATGACATAAAAATACTTTGAGGAATAAAATCAAACAAGCTTTGCAGCTTTGAAACCTGGCCATCTATTTAAAGCGCAACTCTATAGCAAGATAATACATGCTTTAGTCTTTGTGTTTACTATAAAGACTTCATTATTATTTTCGTTTGCCAGGGTAAGTGTGCCACCCTGTGTATTGTGTAGCCTATGTGTCACGGGAAGAGCTTTTGTGATGATGAGATATATAATAATATAGTCTTACATCAGAAGAATTTCTAAAGGATCATGTGACACTGAAAACTGACTGCTGAAAATGTAGCTTCGCATCACAGGAATAAATCATATACATTAGTTAATGTATTAATGAATATGAACTAAGACTGAGCAATACATTTATTACAGAACTTATTCATCTTTGTGAATGTTGCTTAAGCAAAATAGTTCATTGTTTGTTTATATTAGTTAGTTCACAGTGCATTAACTAACGTTAAAAAATACAACTTTTGATTTTAATAATGTATTAGTAAATTATGAAATTAACATGAACTAAGATTAAAAAATGCGGTAGAAGTATTGTTCATTCTTAGTTCATCTTAATGTTAACTAATAAAACCTTATTGTAAAGTGTAACCAATTACATTTTGAAATACAGTAGTAGCTAAAAGTGATATTTGTTTGTTTTTTTAATTACCCTAACCTAAATTCGATTAAACCATAAAAATATGAGGAAAATATATAATATACATATATTTTAAATATGTTAAATATGAGGGAAGAACAAAACACTAAACTTGGTTAAGGTATTTATCTGATTAAAGGTTTTATTTTACTATGCAAAAAAAAAAATGCATAGAAAAAAAAGCTTCACACGAAAAAAAGCATCGACTACAACAAAATCAGTTATTAACATTTTGTTGTTTCTCTTGCTTTGCATGTGTTCATAATTTCTTTGTATGACAGCCTGACCAAAAATTATGTCCCCTCAATTTGTTTCATTGTGTTATAAAAAAAATGTTAAATACACAATTGACTCTGGTATATGTGCAGTTAATCTCCGCATCTGTTTGTGTTTCATGCAGCTGAATCGGGCAGACATGCACACTCCATCTCCACAACTAGTTCTGACAAGCCTCTTCGGTTCAACATTCCTCTTCGGATCACTCCCCTTGGGAATTCACACCCCCATCCATTCAACTTCCCCCTTTCTCTCTCTCACATGCTCCCGTGACTCAGCAGGAGTGCAGGAGAATCATGGGAATTGTAGGTCTCTGTAAGTTTGTGCCTATTCACATGCAAATGTGCTGATGGCATCTACACCGACAGACATCTAATAATTGCATTCATGCATGAAGTGGTAAACTGAGAACTGTGAAGTGTGTTTACCATAGCCGTCCTTTCCGTAGGCAAGCTGTGGAGGGATTTTGATCATCCATCGTTCATTTACACACATGCCCACTAAAGCTTTGTCCATCCCAGCGATCAGCTTCTTCTGGCCAACAAACACATTATAGGTGGTGCCACGGTCATAACTGCAAACACACACATTAACAAACATGTATTATACCACAAAAATACTTTTCTTAGTAATCATTTTGGTGTTGTTTTTCAGTAAAAACATCCTATCTGGATATCTATTCTTGAGAAGCATACTTTTATAAGATGTTAAGACTTGTTTTAGAGAATTTATGTATACACTTTATTTTAAGATGACGTAGTTACATTGTACTTACTCAAATAAGTACTGAGTAATATTAATTAATTACATGTATTTACTATAGAGTTACGGTAAGGGTTTGGTTTAGGGTTAGTTATATTTTATTGCATTAAATGTTTATCCAACAAACGAGATTCATGCTTAAAACAAAATTTTTAACTTTACTATTTGCCAAAAACTGTAAAAAAATCATATATGATCAAAATATATGAATATATGATCAGGTATGTTTTTACAATGCTTTTACTCATCAAACTAAGTTAAGCAATTTTCAACTTTTTTATAAGTTATACAAGATTAATTTAATTTTAAGTCACTTTAATATTATTTTAAGTTTAAATGACTTAAACATCCAAGTTGATTGCACTTCAAAAAAAGTATACAGTATACATACATACCTTTAAAAATATGTAAATTATCTTGCCCATAATTCATTCATTCGTTCACTCACTCACTTACACTGTGTAAGTTACACATTCCTTCATTGGTTCACTCAGACACGTATTCATTCACTCACTCATGCGTTCATTCTATAGACTATTGCAATTTGCAATTGTAAACTTTTTTAAATAATTTGTCTAAAATGTTTAGGATGTGCTTTGCATTAGTAAATGTTCCCTATGGTAGGCCTGAATGAGCGCGTCACAGATCGGCTCTGCCTGCGTGGCTGTAGTAAACCCACAGACGCAATGGCTTCAGGCCAGGTGAGAAGATGAAGAACAATGGAGGGCAAACATGCATTTTGCACTAACCTGGAGTCAAACTTCTTTCCATCAGGGAACATGCCGATGTAATGATAACGAACAAAGTCTGCTGACTTAACCTGGCGGTCACAGCGTTCCGGAGTGAACGTCTTCTCTATCACGATGTCATCTAACGGTACCGGCGGCGCGTTGCACGCCACGAACGTAACTAGGACAGCTAGGAGAATCATTTGCACCGTTAATCGTATCATCTTCCGTTGTTTTTTGATATGGACTGGTTTGCTGCGTTCGCGCGCTGCAGCAGAGTCTCCTCAATCCCTCTCGCGCACTGTAGATGAAACGGGGAGTGTGTAGACGTGGTCGACCGATCCTCAAACTCACTCTAACTTCTTCTTCTTTTGCCCCCGGTGTCACTTTACATGGGAACGGGCAGGAAAGGGCTCCGTTTTGCAGGGAAAAGCGGAAACACAGGCCTGGAGGCTGGAATGTTTTCTACGTGGCACAGAGATGGGCGGCTCGCGCTGTAAATCAAGAGGGACCATAATGCAGCGCAACAGGCGTTTCAGATCAGATTCTCATATGCCCCCTTATTACTATGAAGCAGTTTTTGATAAATGTAATGTTATAAAATATCAGTAACAACATATGCATCTTTTCACTTCAGGAAGTTTCATTTTAAGGAGTTTTCCCCTTGTTTAACCTATTAAATCCCAATCAATTAAAAAAAATCCCCAAATAAGTGGGTACATAGTGTGTACAGAGCAATGAAACAAACTGGTTTTTTATTTTGTTTTTAGTTTTTACAAAAATTCGTGCAATTATGTTCTATTTCTGGTCACAACTGCTGGAATTATATACATATATAACCCTTACATTATGGTAATGTCTAAAATCCTTGTCCTTGTGGGGACATTTTTGGGTCCCCATTAGGAAAACTGCTTATAAATCATAATAAGATGTACTTTGAAAATGTAAAAATGCAGAAAGTTTTCTGTGATAGGTTTAGAGTAAGGGGAGATAATATACAATTTGTACAGTATAACAATCATGTATGTCTGTGGAATTTCCACATAAAACATGAAAAGACAATGTGTGTGTGTGTGTGTGTGTGTGTGTGTGTGTGTGTGTGTGTGTGTGTGTGTGTGTGTGTGTGTGTGTGTGTGTGTGTGTGTGTGTGTGTGTGTGTGTGTGTGTTGTGACTATTTACAGCAGGCAGCAAGACAGTAGCCTATGTGAACTATGTGTAAAATAAACTCTTTTAAATCCTAAAGTAAATGTTGGCCACAGATGTTACCGAATGATTTAGATGAATAAATATTTGTTAGTAAATCACTGGAGTGTGTTTTTAGCTGCATGGGGGAAGGGAGCGCGCTGACGGATTTTGGGGACGTGGAGCGTCTGCGGGCGGGTCTTGTTCTCTCCCACCCCTGCGTACTTTGGGATTCCCATACGGGACCATGGCCTCCTCATTGCATTGCCTGAGGCTTGCATTTATTTTATCCTGCTTTTCTTTTTGCGTTCTTGCGCAGTATGAGAAATACAACTTTCGCAGTTTCCCACGGCACGAGCTCATGCCCCTGGACTCTGCGTACCGACACGCGCTAGACCAGTACAGTGAGGAGAAGTGGCCCGAGAGCGTGGAGTTTCTGGAAGTGAGTCTCCGGTTGTACCGACTGCTCAGGGACAGCGAGGCCTTCTGTAACCTAAACTGCAGCACGGTACGACTCGACGACGAGACCCGCTTCAGCGACTTCCCCGAGCTACACGCGTTCGGGAACGTGATGAGGCGAGCGCAGTGTCTGAAGCGATGCAAACAGGGTTTACCTGCCTTCCGACAGACGCTCCCCAGCAGAGAAACCATCGAGGAGTTTGAGAAACGGGAACCCTACAAATACCTGCAGTTTGCTTACTTCAAAGTAAGTCATTAACGTTCACTCATTGCATCTATAACGTTATTCATTAACAATGCGAGAATGAGGTTTAAAGTTGGTGCTTTGTAATATTGTACCATATAGTATTAAACAATTGGACTGTAGAGAATGTCACCATGGTATTTACAATTGTAGTTAAAACATGGTAGTAACATGGTATTTTTGTAGTTTCTCTGTTGTGTAGGTAGGCTACATGTACTGAATCATGCACCATAGTATATCAAAAAACATGGTATTTCAAAGTACTTCAAAGAATATTACCATGGAACATGAGCAAATATCTATGATATTACCATGATACCAAGAGCATAAACATGGTATTACCATTGTTTTTATAATACATTTTTTATTGTGTATATGGTAACATAATAATACCATGGTACTGAATGTGTAACTTATGTACCATGGTAAATTTTCAAAGTGCATGTTATTCCAAAGTACTTAATGGAATAGTAGGCCTACATATGGTCTATATACTATGTCTGACAAAATTGGTTATTATAAATTATTCCAGAGTGACAATTTGGCCAAAGCTGTATCTGCAGCGCACACGTTCCTGCTAAAGCATCCTGATGACGAGATGATGCAGAGGAACATGAACTATTACAAGAGCTTACCTGGAGCTGAGGAACATATGAAAGACCTGGAGACCAAATCATATGAGGTGAGACTCAGACCCACACATAAAACAGTGTTTAAGGGGTTTATCAACTGTTTATCAGTGTTTATCAACATTATATAATTTAATATCCTCATATTAAAGTAGGCATGAAACAGAAGTTGCGATAGACTTTTCTATTGTGATGTATATTCGAGTGAACTCTTAAGATCAGCTGCCATTAGAGAAAAAGGGATTTAAACCAAATGCTAAGAAAAACTGAAATTCATGTTAATTTTTAAACTCAACTTTTAATTCAAATATGCTGAAATGATTTATGATGGGGGAAAAAGCATTTTCTTATAAATATGCAAAACCAAAGAACTCTAGGGTCAGTAAGAAGATTAATTAATACTTTTATTCAGCAAAGATGCATTAAATATATAAAAACAATATCAATAAAGATGTATCATTTTACAAAAGTTTTTTATTTTCTATTTAAAAAAATGAAATCTTTCTTTTCATCAAAGAATCCTAAAAAAAATGTGTCAGTTTCCACACAAATATTAAGCTGCACAAGTTTTCAATATTGATAATAATAATAAAAAAAAAAATTTAAGCTGCAAATCAGCATATTAGAATGATTTCTGAAGGATCATGTGACACTAAAGACTGAAGTACTGATGCTAAAATTAAAATGCAATAATTTACAATATATTACTGTCAGATAAATGCAGCCTTGGTGAGCGTAAGAGACTTTCAAAAACGTTTAAAAATCTCAATGTAATATATCTATATGTCTACATATGTGCAATCCAAGCTCAGGGAAATGCACACAGTGGTGATACGCCTGTTGAATGTGATAAGGGTTGTAGTTTACAGTTGCACTCATGCTTCATGGTTCTCCTCCTCCAGTCTCTGTTCATTCGGGCCGTGCGGGCGTATAACGGAGAGAACTTCAGAACGTCAGTGTCAGATATGGAGTTGGCATTGAGAGACTTCTTCAAGGTGTATGACGAGTGCATCGCAGCGTCAGAGGGATCCAGACAGATCCGAGACTTTAAAGACTTTTACCCGTCCATCGCAGGTTGGCTCTCGTCATCTCGGCCCTTGCCATCCTTCAGCCTAACGCTTTAACATCAATAACATGCCTGTGTCTCTTTCTTTAGATCATTACACTGAGGTTCTGGAGAGGAAGGTTCGCTGTGAGAGCGAGCTCACGCCGGTCGTTGGTGGATTTGTTGTAGAGAAATTTGTGGCAACCATGTACCACTATCTCCAGTTTGCTTATTATAAATGTAAGTCTGGAAAGTCTGGAGTAGCGAACAAACAAACTTCATCCGTCTTTTTTACTCACACACACTACGCCATTACACAAAACTTCTAAATAGTAGTCACAACATAATTCACTCGTGAACACAACAATGTGTGAACCATGAATGTGAAAAAGTGATATATGAAACACCGTTCAAAAGTTTGGGGTCGTGAGATTTTTTTGTTTTTAATGAAGATGTCTCTTATGCTCACCAAGACGGCATTTATTTGATCAAAAACATACAGTGAAACAGTAATATTGTGAAATATTATTACAAATATTATATTTTGGTGACACAATAAGGTTTTATTTTCATGAACTAACAATGAAAAATATTTTTCAGCATTTATTAATAATAGCTCATGTTCATTTCAATATTTACTAATACATTTTTTAAGATCTGTTGACATCGGTTAATGCACTGTGAACTTACATGAAAATTGTATTCCTGTGATCAAAGCTGAATTTTCAGCATCATTACTTCAGTGTCACATGATCCTTCAGAAATCATGCTATGATGATTTGCTGCTCAAGAAATATTTCTGATTATTGTAGAAAACAGTTGTGCTGCAACATTTTCTCTTTTTTTTTAGGATTTTTTGATGAATAGAAAGTTCAAAAGAACAGCATTTATTTTTAAAATATAATTTTTTAATAACATTATAAATGGATTGTAAATGTATTTACTATCCCTTTTGATTAACGAAATGCATTCTTGCTGAATATAAGGATTCGTTTTCTTTTTATAAACCCTTACTGACCCCAAACGTTTGACAGACAGTCAGTGTGTATATAAATGTTTCTCTCCTTGATTCTCCTTCAGTGAACGATCTGAAGAACGCGGTACCGTGTGTGGCCAGCTATATGCTCTTTGACCCCAGTGATGAGGTGATGAAGAATAACGTGGAGTATTATCGTTACCACAAAGAGAAATTTGACCTCAGCGATGAGGACTTCTTGCCCAGAGCGGTAGGTGTCTCACATCATGATAATAATGAATACAACACATGTACTTACCTTTTAATTTTAGGAGTTGTACTGATAATGCGCACTCACGTGACAGGAAGCAGTTCGGTACCACAACCAGACAACGCTTCAGATGCAGATGCTGGAGTTCGCCAAACAGAAGTTCCTGGCGGATGATGAGGTGAGAGCTGAGAGTATTTGGTTGGCTTGTTGTTTTACAAATGTTCATAGTTTTGACTGCATGTAGTGC
This sequence comes from Meda fulgida, assembly GCA_030578275.1. Lineage (NCBI taxonomy): Eukaryota > Metazoa > Chordata > Actinopteri > Cypriniformes > Leuciscidae > Meda > Meda fulgida. The sequence goes on along the minus strand of CM060634.1, from coordinate 3,318,521 downwards.
TAGTTTTGTCCACTTGGGCGCGCACTGTGCTCACTGATTCACCCCGAGCAGCGACACTCCGCCCTCTAGTGGCCGAGCGATCAAAGTCTTTAAATGCTTATCATTGAGATACTATTGTGGGTATTTTTTAATACTTGAAATGAGTTTTTTTCCCCGTTTTCATTTTAATTTTAGTTAAAGATTTAGGAATTTTGTTGTGTATTTTTGGCATTTTTATTAGTTACTTTTAATATGTTTTTAATCATTTTTATTTCATTTTTTGTCTTATTCTAGTACATCAAGCTAAAACTTAATTAAAATGAGAAATGTTTGGAAAAACTTTACTTAAAGCCTTTATATATAATGCTTATAAAAGTATTTGAATGCATTAATTATGCCTTGCAATCCACCTTATAATGCATCGTATGGTCTCCACCACACCATTATAATACTTATCTATGTAATGTTATGAAAGTAACTTTAGAAAGTATAATGCATTAAAACACAGGACAAACAACCAATTTCAGAAGTAACAATGAATCTGCAAATATGATAATGCATTTTAACTTTGGGGACAATTATTTATGAAAAGAATAATTATGAATACACATAATGCACATAATATAAAAGTTTTAGCAATTAAAGTGTTAGCACATATTTTAATATTTAATTTTATTTCAGTTAACATTTATTTTATTTCAAGTTACTGTTTATGGCTTTAATAACTAGTGTAGTGATTGCAGCTTATATTGTAAAATAAACACTATTCTCTCTCTAACTCTTTCTCCAACCATTTGTTTTTCTTTCAGGATGAAGTCTTGGAGTTTCTTGATGAATTTCTTGATTCTGAGGATAAATAAAAGATTGTAATTGCACTGAATAAAAACATTTTAAAAAGGCCATAAAGGTATTCTCAATCCTGTACCATTTTGGTCCTTGTATTTATTTAGGGGTTGGTGATTGGAAGTGATTTTTTTTTTACTGTACTCTGTACTAAAATATGTACTTATATATAACATGTAAGTACAGATTTTACACATGC